>JAZAYU010000026.1:6223382-6537093 GCA_038501625.1 Corbicula japonica
CTGATGCAAACATACCGTAAAATGGTTTATTTACGTGCTGAAAATATTCGTGATTTTGCCATAATTTTAATTTTCGCAGTTGCAGTGTGAATTAGTGCCCAAAGAAATTAATTTTCGTGTTTTTACTTTTGCATTGCATACATATTGCTATATTTCTTGTAATTCTGTAGTAGCAAATGTTCCTGTAAAAATTAAGTATTACTAAAAGAAGTGTTTGCTGTGGTGTGAAAGCTGTGCTTTAAACAGTGGTATTTTATTAAACTGTAATAAACCAAATTGTCTGTACATTGTAGCATAATTGACATCCATTTTAACAGTGGTGATAATGTTTTTATCGGTGGAATAATAACCGCGGCCACAGCAGATATAGACTTTATGAACCGATATGTAACATTAAGCCCGCTGGGGGGATTATAAAGCCTTTTCAAACAGTTTATTAAGTAACGATCATCTGCATTGTTTGTTAAGAATAGTATATGCAGAAAAATTTGAAAGTATGAAATTATTTCTACCCATAATATGACACTTGTCATCAATACTAATGATTTTGACTTCCTAACCATTAACTGTATCAGTACTTTTCTAATCTGCCCCAAGTGATTACTAAATTTGTGCACTATGGGATATATTCGATTAACACAGAACATAAAGAAATTGCAGTAGCAGTTTTAATCCAGCGTACTGTGCAATATGTGCACTTCGCTAAAGTAAAGTTGCAATATTTGGCATTTATTATTTTAGCAAACTGAAGTACGATTTTGATGTGAAGAAGAAATGATGTTTTTGCATTAAGGTGTCAAAATATTGATTTTGTAATTTCAGTTATGTTTAATTGGCAACCCATTGAGCTACAAGACAAATCATCGTCAGTTGACTGTGCAGCAGATTTCACCACAGGCGGGCCTTGGTATCTTCTTATTGGATGGTAGGAGATTATCAACTGATGAAATAGCTGTAAGTTTATTTTGGTTGTCTATTAACCCTTTACTCCATAATTACACATTTATTGCAAGAGTAAAAAGTGTAGATCCAGATCAGCTGGCACATCTGTGCCATCTGATCAGGATCTACATTTTTCTCTTTTAGATTTATTATCTTATTTCTGACCAATGTGTGGCAGTGCAGATCCAGATCAGATGGCTTTGATGCGAAGGCTGATCTAGATCTACACCGGTTTCACAAGCCTAAAAACATGTATATAATTAATTATGGAGAAAAGTGTCAAAATAGTTATTCTGGCATTAAGAGTTATCAAGCCACTTGCAGACATCAATATCAGGTCTTGCCAATCTGTTCACAAGGTTATCAAACTAAGAAAAAAAGACCAGTCTCTTATCTCATGCTTCCCATTGATCAATTCTATTGCTAATCTCAAGCAAATCTCAATCTGATTGCTGAGATTTGAGATTAAACTCCATTACTATTTTTATCACGAAGGGACCTGTGGATTTGTTGAATTAAAAACAGTCTTAGAATTGAGGTCTGAGACTGGTTAAAGACATAAGAAAACATATGGTCTGAAGTGATGTGAATATGAATACAGACTTGGTTTGGTTAACCCTTTCCTCCATCGATACACCTTTATTGAATGGGCAAACAGTTTAGATCCAGATCAGCTGGCACATCTTGCCATCTGATCAGGATCTGTACTGTTCGCTTTTAGATTCATTGGGTTATTTCTGACCAAAATGCGACCAGTGCAGATCGTGATCAGAAGGCACCGATGTGCCAGCTGATCTGGATCTACACTGCTAACACATGTGTAAAAATGTGTATATATATATGGAGGAAAGGGTGAAAACTGGTCACTAAAATTTTTCATTTGTTCATTGATGTTACTTGTAGATTCTGCAACAGAATCAGTACAGAAGAATTTATCCGACAGAAACAGTGGTCAGTGAAAATGTTGGCCAGGACACTGTAGATCATGCTCTAATAGCGGTTTCCCTTCTCAGTCCCCTAGGGAAGAAGAAAAAGGGCATGGGCCATAGACGGACACACAGCAAAGAAAGGATCCCTAAAATCAAGGATATTGAGGAATCAATCATACCCGAGAGTGCCTCTGAGTCTTTAGGTATAAACAAGCACACAAATGCATTTATCATAAGCTATCTCTTTAGTATATGACTCGGTAGTTGATTTGCTTTATCATAAACTCTGCAAAATAATTCCTTTTTAACCAGGTTTTCTGTAGAAAAATCCTGGTTATTAGATTGGGGTATGTCGTTGGGCGGGCAGGCGTTTTTTGTGAAAGTTGCGTTTTTATCAGTAACCGTTTTAGGTACAACTTTGTAACTTAACACAGTTGTCTGACATCACAATACTTATTATCAGGACAAGTTTCATAATCCCTGACTTATTTTGAGACAAAGTTATGACCCTTTTTCACTTAGAAATTTTGTTAAGTTTTTTTGAAAGTTGTGTTTTTCTCAGAAACCGTTTAAGATACAACTTTGAAACTTAACATAGTTGTCTGACATCTCAATACCAATTATCAGGACAAGTTTCATAATCCCTGACTTTATTTTGTTATGCCCCGTTTTTACCTTAGAAATTTTGTTAAGTTTTTTGTGAAAGTTGTCTTTTTCTCAGTTACCATTCAAGGTATAGCTTTGAAACTTAACATCACAGTACCAATTATCAGGTCAAGTTTCATAACCCCTGACTGTGATTTGCCAAAGTTATGCCCCTTTTTGACTTAGAAATTTTGTTAAGTATTTTGTGAATGTTATCTGTTGATGCAAAATTGCCTGTTGACGCTTAGCTTGGTTTGTGGGTAGCTTATATCAACAGGCAGCTTGGGATTGCTACCCAGGTGTCTTTGTTAAAGGTCACGGTCACTGTTGCTAAAAATAGAAATTCAGCTTACCCTCAATAACTTGAGTTTGCTTTTACCTATTGATGCCAAACTTGGTATATGAGTAGCTGATATCAAAAGGCAGCTTGGGATTGCCACCCAGGTGTCTGTGATCAAGGTCAATGACACTGTTGCTAAAAATGGATATTCAGTTTCCCCTCAGTAACTTGAGTTTGCTTTGGTATATTGACAACAAACTTAGTGTTGGTATCTTATATCAAGATACAGCTTGAGATTGCTACCCAGGTGTCTGTAATAAAGCTCAAGGTCACTGTTGCTAAAAAATAGAAATTCAGTTTCTGCTCAATAACTTGAGTTTGCTTTGGCCTATTGACACCAAACTTGGTTTGTGGGTAGCTTATATCAAGACACTACTTAGGATTGCTACACAGGTGTCTTTGATAAAGGTCAAGGTAACTGTTGCTAAAAATAAAAATTCAGGTTTCTCATTATTACTTGGGTAAGCTGTGATCTATTGACACCAAACTTTCTTTGGGTAGCTTTTACCAAGACGCAATTCGGGATTGCTAATCAGAAGTCTGTGATCAAGATCAATGTCACTTTTGCTAAAAATAGCAGTTCAGTTTCTTCATACCAGATATTTTCTTTACAAAAGTATAAGTATTAAATGAAAACCAAGTTTTCGGCACATGGCGACGTTTTTTCTTGTTTCTTTTATTTTGTTTTACTTTACATAAAAGCTCAATTTTTTTTTTAATATTTCTGCAGGGCTGATCTGGATCTACAGTGTTTGCCCATGGTTGTCAATCTTATAAAGTAAAGGGATGAGATAAATTGTAATTCAGTGTGACTGCAAGCATAATTTATTTATTTACTGAAAAAAAAGAACAAGCATTAGATCAGGGCCCAAGATCATAAAACTTATGCTGGACACCATTCTCAAATCTCAAACAATGTTAAAAATCATGTTGCCAAATTCATCTAGTTTTAACCAGATAGTTCATTTGGAAAATGCTTAGACTTCATATTACATGACATTGTGTAGAAAATTTTCACCTTACACAAAAATAAATCAGCAGTGTGAGATAGTGTTATGGATTTGATGCAAGATTTCCAGAAAGGGGTTTGTTCTAATAGGGCATTCTTAGAGTAGTTATATTATAATAAAAAGTTTCTGGCCAAAATTCTCATAAAAATATTGCTAATTTTATTAGGTGTCACACCAACATCGTCTTACAAGGAGGACTCTGATTTTGATAGCAAGAGACAGGAAGACGAGCAGTATTTCAAAACTTTAAGAGAGCATTATGGGAGTGATTGGCTGAAAGCTCTAACAGCCAATCAGAAACCGGCTGATAACTCTTTTGAAAGCTCATTAACCAAACAGAAGAATAGATTGAGTGCACATTTCGATGAGAAGTCAGATGAAGAAATTGCAGTTCAGATGCCAAAGAAAGAATCAAGTAAACATGGTATGGATGTGAGAGATGGAGCTTCAAAGGGAGATAATTTGAAAAAAGTTGCAAAGGGAGACAACTTGAAAACAGATGACATAAAAGATTCAAATAAAAAGAATAATGATGCAAGAGATGGTGCTACAAGGAGAGAAAACTTAAAGATTGGTGAGAAGGAAGATTTATTGCCTAAAAGTAAGTCAGTCATGGAGTATTTCAACCCTATATTGCATGGGATATGGATGTTACATGTATCCTATGGGCGAACAGTGTAGATCCAGATCAGCCAGAACCTAAGTGCCATCTGATCAGGATCTACACTTAACTTTAGAGTCATTAGGTTATTTCTTACCAAGAAGCGACCAGTGTTTATGTGCCAACTGGTCTGGATCTACACTGGTCGCACATGCATTAAATCCCATGTTAAGGAGTAAAGGGTTAAATGTATTTTCCATGAAAAATTGTTAAAAAAGGTAGTTAACAGTATTTGGTTTCCAAAGTTTACATGCATTATAAATAATTTTAAGTCAGTACCATAGAGAAAATTTTTTTACATTTAAATATTTTGTAGCTTGATAGTTAATTTGAACATGGTTTTGCTCTGCTGCATAATATATCTGCCAGAGCTTAAAACATAGAAGAACTTATTCATAAAAGTCCAGGCTTCCATTTGACCAGAGAGATGACCCTTTTACACTTGAAATTTACAAAAAGCCTCATTCGACCCATATGCTTTTAGTAGAAGGGTAATTTTTATTTGAAAACGTAGGGGTATTTTGGCTATAAATTGGCAGAATCCCATAACAATTATCAA
Source organism: Corbicula japonica (assembly GCA_038501625.1). NCBI lineage: Eukaryota > Metazoa > Mollusca > Bivalvia > Venerida > Cyrenidae > Corbicula > Corbicula japonica. The sequence goes on from JAZAYU010000026.1 coordinate 6,228,469, forward strand.
AATGACCCTTGAGATTTGGCAGCTAGTGAAACCCCTGAATGTTGTTTACACTGGGATTAAATATTAGTTTTATTAGAATATTGAATTATGATAGTGTTGTCCTTTTTCCAGGTTCAGATGCAAAACCGTATGACCAACAACAACCAGTTGTTGAAGTGCAAATTCATGCCGAGGTTTATACAACAGTTACCTCCCCTACATCTCCAGAGGGTGTAAAGATTGGAGAAACCACTGACATTTATTCCCTGCCAAAGTCTGGAAAACAGAAACAGAATGTAAAGAAGATGAAACCTACAGAGTTTTACTCACAAGAAAGTGTGGATCGTCCATTCACACCAATGGAGGAGAGTACTGAACAGTATGGTATGGGTTTTTATAATTCAAGAAGTAGTAACTCTTTTAAGGAGAGTATCAACACTATACTTTAAGTGGTTGATTATTTTAACTTCCTGAAGAAGAGCTTCTGCAATTATTTGTCATCTAATATAACCTGCCACAGGAAATGTAAAAGTCAATTAATAATTTTGAATAACACAAATGCTCTGATTCTGAAGACTGAATTTTTTTTATGTGATTTAGGCATTTTTTAAGGTATGAAAGATTAATTAGGAACTAAGATGGACACTGGTTACAATCTTTGACTTTCAGTCCCAGGTCCCTTTCTGCTGTGGTCTTCACCCTTACTTTAAACAATCCAAATGTTTTATATCCAGATGAATACAATCAAATATAGTTTAAGTTCTTATAATTTATTATCACACATAAATGCTACTATTTTGGCTTTTTTGAATGACTGTTGGAACAGCCATGACAACAAAGCAGATGATGGCTCGCTTTTTTGCACTAACTTATGGCAAATCTTGCATGCTTGTCATCATCAAGTCAAAGCATTGTGCACAGTAGAATAAGCTTTTCTTGCATACTGGATAAGTATTTCCGCGTGTTTTACTGGGGAAAGAAAATCTTTTCTTTTCCCTAGGGAAAAGATAATGTTCGCGTGCTTCACGAGTGACGTCACATCGTCAAGTATCTGACGTAATATATTCCAGTTAGTGATGTCATGTAGAAAATAAGATTTGCGTAAACTTCATTATTTCAGGGTAAGGAAACAAAATTTAGTTGTCTAAATGTACACAAATGTTATGAAAAGTAAAAGGTATGCAAGAAAAAGTATCTTGCACTAGACATTTGGTAAACTTTAAGATAGAAAAATCTGTCACCTTGGGTGAACTGTTTTGGCGGGAACTTGGCAGAGCCTCGTTCCCGCTGAAACAGTTCCCCCTCGGTGACAGATTTTTCCATCTTCACCTCACACTCATGCAAGATACTTATATTACTGTAGCCATGCCTCTAAAAGTAATATGTTACACTATTTACATTCAGGGCATTCACTAAACTTGCAAATCATGGAGAAGTTTTTCCATAATTATTGCAGTCAGCAGCGCCATTTCCCCGTATAGTCTATACAAAATGACTTTTCCCATTGCTCAAAGAAGGGAGAAGTCTGGTCACTTTTGGGAGACCACTTCTCTCAAGTCTCCCTCTAGCGAGGGCCCTGATCTTTAGTAGTAATGGTTAGTTAGAACTTTGATAAATAATATGTTATTGTAGAGGAAATTGAATGAAGTTAACTCTACTCTAAATATACAACTTTTATCACACAAGGCAAACAGTATAGATCCAGATCAGCCAGCATATCTGTGCCATCTGATCAGGATCTACTTGTTAGCTTTTAGATTCATTTGGATATGTCTGATAAAATAGTTATCATTGTCAATCAAGATAAGGCAGGCATCACAGTTGTGCTGGCTGATCTGGGTTGAAGGTTATAAAGCTGAGATTGGAAACCAGTCTCAAATCTCAAGCATCTGATTGGCTGAAATGGCGACCAGTCGCCATTTCAGCCAATCAGATGCTTGAGATTTGAGACTGGTTTCCATGCTCAGCTTTATAACCTTGGGACCTGGATTTCTACTGGTCCTCCATGTGATAAAAGGCATATACCGTATACCCCCGTTTTAACGCTCCCCCCCTAATAAACGCCCCCTCCCCTTTTTCATTCTAAAATTTTTCAATCAGGGGCAGAAAGACATTTAAAATTGACAAAAAAGTACAAATAATTAAATTAGATCTTACCTTTTCTGACAATAATCCAGTATTATTCCAACACAAATCAATTGAAAACTGTTAAACACTTTTTATTATCACAACTTTAACAATAACGGTAAACTTGTAAGGTATTATTTTTTTCGCATAAAATGTTACGCCCCCGGGGGCGCTAAAACGGGGGTATACGGTAATTATATAGAGTATAGGGTTAATGTGTAACTGTTGTAATGTACAGGCGAAGAGAGTGAGCCATTCATTGTGATGTTGCCGGACAATGATATGAGGCAGCTGTTTGTCACCGTCAACCGTCGCTTCATCACCGAGAAAGACTTTAAAGGCAACAAACTGGATTCAGTGGATCTTAAATATCTACAGGTATCTAAAAGACATGAGTGTGATTTCGTTAAGTTTTGAGGTAGACAAATTTTCACACATAAAGCATGAAAGCCAACTTTTTGTGCATTAAAGAATTAACACAGTTGTATTATACGATAACAGTTTGTTAATAATTTGGTAGAGCTTTAGGCTAGCATAACTTCTGGAAAAATTAATTAATTGTATCATTTACCCTTTATTCCTTTTATACACTGTCAGGTTTTAACACATCTGAACAGTCTCGATCCAGATCACTTGGCACATTTTGTCACCTTAGTGCAATAAGGTATATATCCTTCATATTTCAATGGTACTTATACCATTTTTGCACTATAGTGAAAAGATGTGCCATCTTGTCAGGATCTGTACTGTTTGCTTCTTGGTAAGAAATAACCATATGAATCTAAAAGTGAACATCACAGCACAGATTGGCCAGCTGTTCTTGATCTATTTTGTTTGAAACAAATATTTCTATACATAATTTCTTAATCATCACACATTTTTCAGAGTGTCAGAAAGACAGAAGAGAAATGTTACGGTCGAGATCTGATTGGTGGATTCTTATTCACGATACTGACCATGAACTTCGACTACGTGAAGAAAGACAAAAGACAACGAAGGTACGCCATGGAGTCTGAACAGGAAGCAGCGGTATGTAATGTTTTTTATCTATTTTTGGAGGGGTTAATGTATATTTAACCTTTACTTCATGGATATGCCTTTAATCATATGGGTTACCAGTGTAGATCCAGATTGGCAACAACATCCATGCAGTCTGATCTGGATCTACACTATTCGCTTTCCTGTCATAAAAATCTTATACATATAAAAGTGTCTATACTATATAATTATATATTAAATCAATACTCGGCCCTTTACATATGCCTTGGCTAACACGGGAGAAAGTGATGACAAGGACGACGAGTATGTCTATCCTAAACTGACTCTGATCAACATCCACATGACATTGCATTTTAAGATATTTACATTTCCGACCCCGCATGGACATTTGATGTTAACTAGCCAAAAGAGCACATACGATAAGTAACGTTTCATACATATTTATTTGACGAACCACAACATATTCACAATTTAAACTTTAGTGGTAAATCTACAAGTGGCATAAAACTGGCGACAGAGTTATACTAAGAGACAAAAGTTTTTTGTTGAGCACACGGGGAGATACCTGAATGCACCTGTGAAACACAGTTAACTGGCAAAACAGTGACCTATGTTGGAACATAGCGTCAGGTCCCAAAAGTTACAACCTAATGCGGACAGCATTTTGTAGGCCAGCCTGGATGACTCATATCACCTGAAACATCGGTCCTGGGCGTGAACCAACCCTAGGCTCCCCTCGTTGTAACGAGGCGGAGGGGTTTCCGGCAGTGTTCTGCCGCGAACCCCACCAAAACAACAAGACCAACAAGGTCACAAGACCAACTAGGTCAACAGCCAAGCATGCTTGGAAGCACGTCAAGGGAGGTGATATAGCCAGACTGAGACTCCCTGTGCCGCCAGGCAGCTTAATGATAGCCCTGCGCGTTTGAAAACGCGCCAGGGGAGGTGATAAGGCCAGGCTGATACTCCCCACAAAGTGCTACAAATCTCCCCATGTCCAACTCCCAAAAATTATCTCTGTGCCGAGCAATAATTCCCCGATTATTTTAAGTGAGCCCGCATATCAGCTAAATGTTTGTCTTTGCACCAACGCACTTATTTTCAACAATTCTGAGAAAAATGATTGGTGCATGTATATTCTGCTGGGACCACAGGTTTCGCTACACCCATCTAAGCCTTCCTGGTACTGCGGAGCGTCCTGTTTCTGGCTTCGCTTGAGCTTCCTTATTAAGGTACCCAACCTGAAACGATTGAGATAACAGAGCAGAAAGAATTCTATAACAAAAGGGGTGGGTGGGCGGGCAAGCTGTTTCTGAAAACCGGATACGGAAAAGAGAGCGGACGGTGATGCGTAATTTCTATCAACATGTGTAACTTGGTGATTACCGGTATCCGGGACATTTCGGACTCAGCCGCTTAGACTCACCCACTGGGTCCGGTGATTGATTTAACTGGGGTTATTGAACATAAAATTCGTAATAACCCTTATTAAGCAGATCCATGGAATAACGGGTTATATGATACATTAGCACTTCTCAGTGTTTTTTGTTTATTTTTAGAAATTAGGATTTCTTGTCTTTTTTTAGATATTAGGATTTCTTGTCTACTTTTAGAAATTTGAGGCTTTGATTTCTCCACACTTGCCATCAAGGAAGTCTCAAGACAAGATGGAGGTAATTTTATCTTTATTTAAAGATCAGCCTTTATTATGCTTCCCGAAGAAATTCAGGGGAGAAATAGTCGCCAGGTGGTCTGTCCGTCCATCCGTCAGTTTGAAATGTCTGATTTTATAGCACTACACCATTTTTCGAAATTCATCTCAATGGTTATACAACTAACCATTTTTGTGACAAAGTACCCATTCGAGGAGCATCACCCATCTTCAACGGTCTCTTGTTTAAAAAAGTATTTATATACATTTTGGGGGATCATCTTATTTAATTTTGTAATTATTTCAAATTAATATGAGCTTGTTATTGATAAAATGTAGTTTTGCAATAAAATTAAAACATAGAATTTTTTTTTACTTTTGATAAATCTAAGAACATGTTGTTTTTTTTAATGTTGACATACTATAACAATAACATATAATTACATTGATGATTTACGGCAGTATTAACAACCAAAAGAGTTAACCCTTTCCTCCATATATACGCATTTTTACGCATGTGGGATCAGTGTATATCCAGATCAGCCGGCACATCCTGCAGGATCTGCACTGGTCGAATTTTGGTCAGAAATAACCTTACGAATCATAAAGCGAACAGTGCAGATCCTGATCAGACTGCATGGATGTGCCAGCTGATCTGGATCTACACTGTAACTGGATCCACGCAATAAAGGTGTGTCTATGGAAGAAAGTGTTAAAATGCAATACAATGAAAATTTGTGATTTTATGATAAAATTGACAGTCCAATGCTAATTCATAGAATTGCAAATGGACAGTTAACCCTTTCCTTGATATGTACACATTTTTAGGTATGTGCGACCAGTGTAGATTCAGATCAGCCGGCACATCCGTGCCGTCTGATCAGGATCTGCACTGGTCGCATTTTGGTCACGAATAACCTAATGAATCAAAAAGCAAACAGTTTAGATTCTGATCAGATGGCACAGATGTGCCGGCTGATCTGGATCTAAACTGTTCTCCCTAGCAATAAAGGTGTATCTATACAGGAAAGGGTTAATTGACTTCTATAAAGAAACTCTCTGTTTATTCGACAGTGTCTGAAGTGTCATCATGAATTTTATACCAAGCAAGGCAAAAATGGTGACTTAATGAAATGTCCAAGTTGCGACAGTAAGATGGTGATAAAGGCGGAAAAATCTCCGGAACATCAGTTTGGCAGATCACTAGATATCACCTCGACGATGGAACCTAGCTCAGATGAGGAAACACAAAAACAGTTTGCTAACAAGTAAATCAATATTAAATCATTGTTTGCTATTCAAAAGCTAATTGATGTTTGCTAGGATTATTTTTTTAGCTTATGCAACAAATAACTTCATTCAGAATTAAATTTTTGCACAATTTTAGCCCGGGCTATTGTAAGGTTATGCACCTTTTTGTGTCGCCTGCGATAGCAGGTAGACACATAGGGATCCTATTGTCCATCGGCGTCGGAGTCAGCATCGTCGGCGGCGGCGTCTTCGTTCAGTAGTCCAAAAGCTTTAGCATGAAACTTAATGTTGCCTATAACTTTGAAAGTACTTGTCCTATTCACTTCATACTTGGAATATATCATCATCATGAACAGCAAAATCGGTTGCAACAAGAATAATAACTACTGTTTAACTATTTTTTTGAGTTATGCCCCTTATAAATGCAACTTTAACATGAAACTTAATGTTGCCTATAACTTTGAAAGTACTTGTCCTATTCACTTCAAACTTGGAATATATCATCATCATGAACAGCAACATCGGTTACAACAAGAATGATAACTCCTGTTTGACTATTTTTGAGTTATGCCCCTTTCAAATGCAACTTTAACATGAAACTTAATGTTGCCTATTACTTTGAAAGTACTTGTCCTATTCACTTCAAACTTGGAATATATCATCATCATGAACAGCAACATCGGTTACAACAAGAATGATAACTCCTGTTTGACTATTTTTGAGTTATGCCCCTTTCAAATGCAACTTTAACATGAAACTTAATGTTGCCTTTAACTGTGTTAGTACTTGTCCTATTCACTTCATACTTGGAATATATCATCATCATGAACAACAACATCGGTAACAACAAGAATGATAACTCCTGTTTCACTATTTTTGAGTTATGCCTCTTTCAAATGCAACTTTAACATGAACTTAATGGTGCCTTTAACTTTGAAAGTTTATGTCCTATTCACATCATACTTGGAATATATCATCATCATGAACATCAACATTGGTTACAACAATAATAATAACTCCTTTTTGACTATTTTTGAGTTACCCCCCTTTCAAATGCAACTTTAACATGAAACTAATGTTGCCTTTAACTGTGTTAGTACTTGTCCTATTCACTTCATACTTGGAATATATCATCATCATGAACAACAGCATCGGTTACAATAAGAATGATAACTCCTGTTTGACTATTTTTGAGTTATGCCCCTTTTCAAATGCAACTTTAACATGAAAGTTAATGTTGCCTATGACTTTGAAAGTACTTTTCCTATTCACTTCATACTTGGAATATATCATCATCATGAACAGCAACATCACTTACAACAAGGACGATAACTCCTGTTTGACTATTTTTGAGTTATGCCCCTTTCACATGCAACTTCACCATGAAACTTAATCTTGCATATATAACTTTGAAATTACTTGTCCTATTCATTTAATACTGGGAATATATCATCTTCATGAACAATGCCATCAGTGAACAAGAAGGATTACTCCTGTTTCAATGTTTTTAGTTATGCCCCTTTCTAAGGAGACTTTAACATGAAAATGTGGCATATACTTAAAAGTACTTGTTCTACTCATTTAATTCTCGGAATATATCATCTTCATGAACAATGCAATCAGTGGCATTAAGAATGATAAGTCCTGTTTAAATATTTTATGAGTTATGTCCCTTTCAAATGTAACTTTAACATTTACTAAATGTTGCCTATAAATTTGAAAGTGCTTTTCCATTTTACTTATTACTTCAAATATAATTATATATCATCTGCATGCAAATAGCCATTGATGAACAAGAATGATAACCCAGATTTCACCATATTTAGTTAAGCCCCTTTTGAATGCAATTGAGGTGACATGTGTGTTCCGTGGTACACCAAATTCTAGTGTAGTATTGCAATCAACTTGAATTAAATCTTTTTTTTTATCATATATGATTTATCATAGGTCCACATTTCAACTTTTTGCTGGCAGGCGACACATGTGTTCCGCAGAACACCAAATTCTAGTTTTATTTTACTCTCATCAATAAAAAATCTTTCTTACAGCATAATGAAGTTCATTAAGACTTTGCCCTCAAAAATGTTATTAATGTATCTTTATTTTACATATGTTAAGAAAAATTAGAGCAGTAAAGAAAAACTTAAAACTCCAAAAATTTTCTTTACATCCAAACACAAAAAGTAAGCAACACTAGACATCAGTTTAAATGCCCACAATATGACAACAATATGCGAGGTCCTTTGGTCTAACAAGATGAGATATTTGTAAAAGTGTGTTTGACCATGTTATTACCTAGTTGCATAAATAGATGACAAAAAAGGTTTTTCTTCAGTTCTTAAGTTCTTTTTACTGTTTTTTTCCATTGATACACCTTTATTGTGTGGGAGAACAGTTTAGATCCAGATCAGCGGGCACATCTGTCTTGTCTGAACAGGATCTGCACTGTTCGCTTTCTTTTTGTTAGGCTATTTCTGATCAAAATGCAGTCAGTGCAGATCCTGATCAGACAGCAGGGATGTCCCGGCTGATCTTGATTTACTCTGGTCGCACATGCATAAAAATGCATATTTATGGAGGAAAGCGTTAAAAGGACCTCGTATATCGTGCCCGCATATATTGTATTGCAATAAAACTTGTGTACATGGAGTTAAGAGTATATTTAGCAGGTAGAGGATTTGTCTTCCTTTACTATGTGCTCTTTCGATATTTGATATCTATATTCAATTTTGCTCATTCTTTTCCAGATCATTACTGCGTAGACGCTCACCATCAAGAAGATCATTTCGTAGACCAGAATCCTGGAAAGATTCCAGTCATGGCTTCGATGAAGTAGACTGTGGTGTAGCACCTGTAGCTGATAGCTCTGGAGATGAAGGAAGAGTTCAAGTCTCAGAAGAGAGGCAGGTCTCAGAACAGAGAAGAGCTTCATTGGCAACAGCGGGTAATATAGAGTTAATTTATTTGGTTTCTTGACAGGGTATTTGAGGATATATTGCTGGCATTGGGTAATATATACATGTCTAGTCATTTGGTTTCTTGACACGGTATGAAGATATATTGCTGGCATCAGGTAATTTATAGTTAATTTGGATTATTGACAGGGTATTTGAGGATATATTTCTAACATTGGGTAATATATAGTTATTTGATTTCTTGACAAGGTATGTGAGGAAATACATGCACCACACAAACAGTGCCAGTACAATTTTGCCACACAGGAAGATATCTTTAAACATGACTATCAATACGTTTAACTCATTACTTCATGGGATATTGCTGAAATCCTATGAGCAACTAGTAAGATCAGATCAGCCTGTATATATCTACAATCAGAACAGGATCCTAACTATTCCCTTTTATAGATTAGGAAGCATTTCGATTTGCCTTTATCCATAAATCTATCTGAAAATCACATGCATGAAACTCTTTTAAATTTGCACATATGATCAGACTAGATAAATAGATGATCTTAAAGAAAGGGTTTTTTTCTGCACCATTTTTAATACTTATAGGTTATTAGACCTTTTACTGTATAATACGGGAATATATAATATAGTACACAGCTTGAAAAGTCATATTGACTTTTCCAATATGACTTTTCAAGCTGTATACGAGTCCAAATATATCCCGTATTGTACAGTAAAACGTCTAATAACCTTTTTATTCTACATCTAATAAATGAAGCATGACTTTTCAAGCGTTTAAAGACTATTCCATATATATTCCATATTGTACGATCCAATATTTTATTAAGTTCTACATTTCTCTTACTTGACAAGTTGCATCATATTGCCTGCATCAAATGACGCTTTACTCGTCTCAGTGTGTATTTAAAGACAAGCACCTACACGACCACGTGTTTTTTTTCATTCGGATCATTTTTATGGTCAACGGCTTTTATCGTTGTAAAACAATGGTAAAGTGCATTTGCACTTAATCATCCAATATGAAAAAAATACGGACTTTTTTGGATCCAATACGGGAAAATATTGGACGGTCACGTGGTACAATTAAAGGACGCTAATTGGATGAATTTATTAGATGTAGAATAATAAGATTTATTGCTCTTTGTTATTTTTGTACAATTTGCAAAACTTTTCATTCACCATCAGGCAGATTTTTATCAAAATTATGCAGTTGGGTGATGATGATGATGATATGGACCTTTTTTATGAAGTAGAATATTAAACCAGGGATAGTGCAAACAACTGTCCAGATAATTTTCATTTTCAGGTCTTTTTGGAACAAGTCTGAAGGATTTAGTGGATCAAATGATACCGGATGAACCAGTGGAAGATTTCTCCGAAGGTAAATTGGTAACCTTTATTCTGCTGTATTTGTGTACATGAAATTAACTGGCCTGTCTGCAACTGAATCATTTTATTTAGAGTTCATAGGGGTCATTTTAATTTATTTGCAAATGGATCATTCCACTCCGAGTTTATAGGCGTCATTCCACTTATAATATTACTGATCAATCCATTCAGAGTCCATATAGATAATTACTTTTAGAGTTTGTAATTTATTATTCATTCCATTTAGAGTTCAATATAGTTAATTCCATTTCGATTATTCCATTTACAACTTCTATAGACCTTGCCATTTAGAATTTGTATACATGTACTGATCATTCCATTTAAATTTCCTATAGACCATTCCAATATTCCATTACGAGTTCATTGGGGGTCATTCAGAGTTCATATACCCAATAGATCATTCCATTCAGAGTTCATATAGATCATTCTATTTAAAGTTCATATAAATCATTTCGTTTAATATTCATACACTTTTAGATATTTTTCATTCAGAGTTCATAGGGATTATTGTATTCAAAGTTCATAGGGGTGATCTATCTTTCTGCCAACAAGGTTCATTTGCTGGATTATTTGTGGCTCTCCATTATTCTTTTATTGTTGTTTTCAAGGAATAAACTGTGCTCTAATTGATAACTATGTTACACTGTAGGACGTTCATTAATTCAAAACTTGGTTAAACCTAAAGCAGTATAGGCTTAATTCAGATTGTTGAAAAATTGGTTAGGTGGGGTTAATAATGTATAGTTCAACTCCAACTTTATATAACTGCATTGAGTTAACTAATGTTAACTAATGTTGTGATACTCGGATAAACAACTTAGAACTTGCTGTTTCCGCCCCTATGCACCCAACAAATACAAAAACAACAATCATATATATATTTAATTTTATGTATTCTTGTGAAACAAATCTGAAAAGGGAGGTTATAAGTTTCAAAAAGTTGTCTGGTAAAAACATTGTAAATTAAAATAGTATTCCTTAGTTGCAGATAAGTGATTTCACTGAGAAAACTATAAAGTTTGCTGAAAAACTCAAAACTATTTTTTTGCAGATAAACCATCAGTGAAGGATAATGTATTCACATCTTCACTAAATGAATTGAGCAAATCCTCTACAGATATCCAAGACAAACCTGTTATACAGAGCAATACATCATGGTCAGATGTCCACGAATCTGGTCAATTTAAACCAGATCCGAGGGAGAGCGTGTCTTCAGTCGAAAGTGATATTACAGTACTTGCAACTCATTCAAGTCGAGGAAGCATTGTTGTGATATCTGAATCAAGCGTAGAAATTCTGACGTCCTCCTCCACATATTTAGGACAAATATCTTCGACTACGGAATCGAGTAGTGATTTGAGTCATGTGGCTTCATCAGATGGTCAATTGGTCAGTGGGGTTGATTCAGGGAAAAACGGTCAGGTGCAGCTTACGCCAGTTGGTTCACCATTGAGCACCAGTGTGTGTTCCAGTATGGTGTCTAGTGTATATGAAAACACTTTAGCAGGGAGTGGGGAAGATATTGCCAGTAAACATGTTTCGTTAAATGTACCTGAAACCAACAAGAGATTCATTGAAGAAGACGGACAGTATTTAAACACTGAGGATGCAGAAATTGCAGAATCTGTTGTGTTAAGACGTTCTAAGGGCCGATCGGCAAATGTTAAGTCTCACAGAGATATGACGGTGTACGGTGAAAGTACAAGTTCAAGTCGCAGTGACGGTAAATCAGGAGGTGATTCTTCTGGGAGTGATAAATCTCGCTCAAATGAGAAAAGTATTTATGATAATCCTGATGGTGCTTTAAATGACAGTTCTGTTTCTAATTCTTCCAAAAATGCTCAAGATTCCCACATTCCATCTATTTATGATACTGCTGCTTCTTCTGATCAACATGATTACTCTGAAAATAACTCATCATATTCCATTTCCCATAATGCCTCAAGATCACATGATCATTCCTCAGCCAATCAGAGTGGATCACTTAGGTCACATGATAGTTCCACAGCCAGTCAAAGTGGCTCAATTAGGTCACATGACCTTTCCTCAGCCAATCAGGCTGGCTCTGTTCATTCATCTCCACTTAGAAGAGCAAACAGGTCAAGCTCACGGGAGAGAAGTAGGTCAGGTTCTAGAAACAGAAGTGCAATATGTCTTGATGACTCAGTTTATGAAAGTGCTGACAATCATGAAGGTAATGATGTTCCAGAATTCCCATCTGACCTGTCACCAATAAAAAGGTCAAGGTCATCAAAAAGGTCAAATAATGCAAACAGAAGTGCCTTATATGTTGACAGAGAAGGTGAGATCTCAGTGGGAAGTGCTGATAAGCATTCTAATGAAAACAGTTCAGATTCTAAGGGGCTGAATGAAACTAATGATAGTAGTCATGCCAGCGTAAAGAGTTCTGAGGCCAGTCTTTTGTTACCATGGGAACAAGATAATAGCAAGTCAACAGAAAGCAGTAAAAGAGATGAGAGCCTGAATCACGAGGAATTTGTCAACATTGACCATAAGTAAGTGTGATATTGTTTTTCATTTTATTAACAAAACTTATTGAACGAAACAACAACAACAACAGCACACTTTTGAATGCATGTGATTATCTGTAAATTTTGGTTCTCAAAAGCTGTATTTTCCCCTTAAAACTGAAAAATTCACAATTTATGCTGTCACAAAATTACTTGGTTTTAAGTAGTATTATTGAAATCGTGAAATGTTTGTAAGGCAATAGAACATTAGTGGAGTGTACAAATGTTGTTTTTTTAATTTAAAAAGAAATTTGAACCCTTTAGTCCATATATTTTTTCTTAGTGCAATAACAGTATAAGTACCATTGAAATGTGAAGGAGATATACTGTTATTCCATTAGCATGAAGATATAGAGGATATTTGTTTTTACCAGTGTAAGATAGAAATATATTTCACCGAGTGAGCTCCGGAATTGGTATTTTCACGAGTGGCGAAGCCACGAGTGAAAATACATAATTCCGGAGATCACGAGTGAAATATATTTCTATCTTATACTGGTAAAAACAAATTTTCTTTTTATTTTATGCTTTTAGTGCATAATTTGTGTAAATTAGACAGAAACATTGCATGAAATGGCGCCAAAAACGTTTGTCTTCGACGTGACGTCATGATGTCATATGACCAAACTTGAGTCCGATTTCTAAACGTTCTCATTCAGAATGTCAGTGCATTTGGGTACCAACGTCAAAAAAACAGTGAAAATAAAAATGATATTCCACTGTTTGAAAACAGTGGAATAACACTTTTATTTCACCGGGAAAATTCTATATTTCACTGAAAAGCATAAAATAAAAGTATGTGTTTTATCATGCTTTACTCCATGGAATTAGTCTCAATAATTCGACTGCAATCACAGAATCATTATCATACTGACTTTTTATAGTTGTCTGTCCTTTACGTCTCAAGCAGTTACGATCAAAATTGTGGTGGAAATCACACTGCTTTAAATTCCCATTTTTTCACTGCAACTTGAAAATTTCAGCACTGCTAAGTTCATTTGTTGTTATAAAAACATTAATATTCTCTAAAGTATCAATCAAATAGAAAAATATTCCACAAATAACACTTTTAAACTTACTGTTGTTTAAATGCTGTTTACATGTAGATTTTAATGTGCTAACCAATGAAAACGTCCCTTTTATAAATCGATACATTACACAGTCAGATAAACTTAAAGTTACTTATAGCAGAGCAACATAAAAACTGCTGACATGGGTGGAGGTTTAAAAGAGTTTTGCATAAATTATGCCAAAAGTTGCGACTCAAATTCTGATCGCTGGCATATAGACATAGAAGAAAAATGTTCCGCATTGATTTGAATAGTAACTGGGTTGTGCGCGAAGGACGAACATCGCTTATATGGAAAAGTCCTTGTCGCGCACAAATAGTTGTGCTATCCATGGAATATGACTGTAATACCAAAGTGTAAATTTTGATGATGGCAAGGCAGTGTCAGTTGATCTGGATCTACACTGGTCACAGAAAAAACAAAAATATCTGTATATATGGAGTAAAGTGTTATACTTACATGTACATGTATGTACCAATTTTTTCTATGTAAGCAGTAATAAAACAACTTTTTCTATGAGATAAACTTTCTTACTTCTTGCTGTTTAAAAATAATGCAAATGAATTACCTAGCTCAGTCCACCCTTGGCTAAAGACTATCTGACCATATAAACCACAATTTTTTGTTCGGCATTCTGGTTTAATGAATGAATTCGCCAGTAAACAAGACCGCCTGTGAATAAAGACAGCATTTGATTTGTTGCACGAACCAATTTAAAGCAAATATTCATCTTGTGATCAAAGACCACCTATCATCAAAGACCACCTTTGTTTCCCCCAGAGTGGTCTTTGAATACAGGTTTGAAATTCATTGTACATTTTTTTCTTTACAGCATCCAGCTCCATCTGGAACTACATGTGTTTAAAGCTGAGGAAAAAGCCCAGTGTGCCATTCAGGTAGGTAAATTAGACAGTAGGTTATATATACGGTGCTTGAAGGTAGTCATCAAATCTAATATTTTGTTAGATCTGACTTAGAAAGATTGTATTCCTTACATGATATTATTGACATGCTACTAGGGGAAGTGGATTTGAGAGTTTTTAAGATGTATAATGCAGATGTAAAGAGATAAAATTAAAAAAAAATAATTGTCAACTGATGATATATTACATGTTTCTGCAAAATAATTATTTCACTGAGGGTTGTTTAATGTACAAATGATAAATATATTTTATGGATTTGTATTGTAATATCATACTAACAAAAATTCATTATTATTATAATTATTATTATTATTATTAATTATTTTAAATTATTTCTTCTAGCTGCATAATTGATTGATTTATTTTAGTTTAGTGTACAAACAATATACATGTATCTGCAAAATAATTATTTCACTGAGGGTTGTTTAATGTACAAATGATAAATTTATTTTATGGATTTGTATTGTAATATCATACTAACAAAAAATTCATTATTATTATTATTTTTATTATTATTAATTATTAATTATGTTAAATTATTTCTTCTAGCTGCATAATTGATTGATTTATTTTAAATTTTTCTCCAAGTCCAAGTTTTAAACTTCTTCTGATTAGGGTCTACACTGGTTTTGTTAGAATCGGTAGGAATTTTTTTGAACAAAATGCGACCAATGTATATCCAGATCAGATTGACAGATGTGCCAGATGATCTGGATCTAAACTGATAACACATAATAAAAAAGTATATATAAAGATGGATTGTTTCATATTTATTGCCAGTATGAGTATGGAGTAATGTGTTAAATTTATATTGTGTTATTTTGTTAATTGATTTAATATTTATTTTCAGTGTGATGTGGTACAATACATGAAAATGGAACCTATCAAGACTCTTCTGGTGATATCAACTCATCGTATCACTTTCTTCCGTGTTGAGGGAGACAGGTATCCTCATTTATTATAACCCAAGCTAAAATATTCTGTTCAGAATTTGATAAGGGATTAATAACGACAAAACTTGATGATAAAGGAAAAATTTATGACTTTAATATGCTACTCGAAATTTGATAAGGGCCATTTTTGTAGTCTGTAAGTTTTTCTGCTTAGATAGCTTCATACACATGCTGCAGTTCAAAAATCAACTCAAATGATGAAATCATTGGTTTCATCGAATAAAAAAATACAAACAAAATTTAATGTATCATAAACTGTTCAAATTGTTTACCTGAACAAAAATAATAACAGCCTACAAAAGTGGCCCTTTATTACTGGTGTTATAATGCAGAAAATGTACTGTGGTATCATTAAAATAAGCAGGGATCAAATTTCGCTTATAAGCTATTAATAATTTTTTAGCAGGCATAAATTCATGCATGTGTATGTGTATTAAAAAATTTAACAAACACTTTAATATGAAATTGAATTCAATATGATTACTTTTCAGCACATCACCTGATTGGTTAAAGAGTTATGAAGATCAGCCAATCAGTGAGCTGCAGTATATTGACATCGGTCTTGGCTACCAGACATTACGGCTGGAGTTCGACACTGTCTGTTCAAGTTATACACTGTTGATAGCTGATGAATCGAGATGCAAGCAATTTTTCACGCTAATCTCAGGTAATTCTTTAAGAACCCTTTACTACATGAGATATGGCTGTTATCCAAGGGCAAACAATGTAGATCTAGATCAGCCTGATGATCTGGATCTACAATGGTCGCAGATGCAAAAAAAATGTATATATGGAGTAAAGGGTTAATTAAGAACCCTGCTAACAAACTAAAATATAATAATGAAATATTGAGTAATATTTATGTACTACACATGGATGAACAACATTCACATATTTCCTTTTTACTCTTATTTAATCAATTTTATGGCGTTTAGGATTTTTCAAGAGAAAATACAGATTTCATGTAGAAAATTTCTAAATTTACATCTTGGTTGCTTTAAAACTCAACCTGGAAAATGTACACATATTGGTGTAAAATTATTTAAATTTAAATTTTTAAAGTTATAAATGACAAGTGTTTATTAATAACTTAATTTAATGATTCCAATCAGAATGTCTTGTACATTTTTAAAAGCAGTATCATTTATTTTCAGATATTGTCCAGCGTGAGGCCCTGTCAGAACACAGTAAGTTGGAGGGTATTGTTAAATCAAATCCAGTGACCTATCAGAACTTGGAAGAGCAGGTGCTGACCCCAAGCGGGGAGGAAGAGCCTCAACAGTTAATCAGGTTTCTCACTGTCAAATATCTGCCAGGGGATGCAGATGGAGGTACAGTTAAACCTTTACTGCAATGTATATGCATTTTTACGCATGTGCCACCAGTGTAGATCCAGATTAGCTGGAATTTTGGTGCCATCTGATCTGGATCTGCACTGGCCACATCTTGGTCAGAAATAGCCTTAGGAATCTAAAAGTGAACAGTCCAGATCCTGATAAGATGGCAAAAAAGTGCCAGCTGATCTGGATCTACACCGTCTGCCCATGCTCTAAAGGTGTATCTAAGGAGTAAAGGGTTAATTCTGGGTAGGAAATAGTGTGCAAAACTGTTCAAAGAGACATTGATATGATGGTTTTGTTATTGAGGTGGTCTTAATTTCGGGATGGTCATTATGAGGGATTTTGACTGTATGCAGCTTTTTCAGGACTCTTGGTTTCATAAGAGGATTCAATTATAGTTTATAATTTATTGCATTCATCTCAGTATGAATATAATTTATCATGTTGCATCAGAAAATCAGATCATTGCATCAGTTCAACCCATAAACTTCCGGTTTGGGTGAAACCCCTTATCCATCACATAAATAGGAACTTTAAAGTTCTTTATTATGTAAATATCACACATTATTCTTTGGTTTGTGATAGTATCTTGCTCATAATAACATTTTTAATTCTCATTACATTATTTTTAACAGATTTCTCTACAGTCACTTCCTTCATGAGTTTAGTTGTCACGGCAACAGATCTTGTATTAGTGAACGAGAACCATCAGTGGCCATTACCACGGTTACAGGGACCACTGTCAGAGGATATGAAGGGGCAACAATTCAATGTGGTTTATAGAGAGAAGATCAACAACATTGAAACATGTGTAATTATTAAGTTTTTTTTTCATACATTTTGGAAATTTGTTTTAAAACTTAAGTTTTTTAAATTACAATTATTTGCACATACCATGTAGAAATTTCATTTTGGCATTGTTACTTCTCCAGAATTGGCAAACCCCAGATTAATTTCTAAACATAAATACATGAACAAAAAATTACTACTACCAATAACACTGATTAGTTAATTATTTTACAAATACAGTACATCCTGTGATAAAGATGTTCTGCAAAGAATGGTCACATGTATGTGGATAAAGACCACATTTAATATGTTCCATTGATGGTTTAAAATAACAACAAATTCACCTATAAACAAAGGTCACCTGTGTATAAATATCTCATTTGTATGTTTAACTGATGGTTTTAAAAAAACAAATTCACCTGTAAACATAGGTCACCTGCCTTCACAGAACACTTTTTTTTTCTCTGAGTTGTCTTTGAAGACAGGTTTGACTGTAACCATAGACATTTACACTGACCACACATTCCATTTGGGTTTCAGCCCAGAAGGACTTGGAGCAACCATTTAATTTGATATACATGTATCTAATTGATGCAAGTCACTGTACTTCTAAACAGACATGATTCTAAAATGTCGTGATAAGTTTGTGCAAAATTGTTTTTTGTCTGTTTAGAAGCATGTAACTTAGATACCCATTGTTTCGGTATTTTGTAGTATTTCCATTTGTCATTTTATTCTGTACTTCTTACAAGTATTTCCATTGGTCATTTTATTCTGGTCTTCCAAAATGTCATATAATTTGTTTACGTCTTCTTAGAATTAGAGCAACGAGGTTGTGTATTGTCATGGTATTTTGCTGTTTGTATTTTGCAGTTTTACAATGAATACAAATCCACAGAGCTGCGGCTGACATTCTTCGAATCGTCAGATGTCAACCAATCCAACAAGGCCTGGATGATAGCGTTTGAAACTGTGAAAGGTGTCAAATCATTTGTGGATGCAATACGTGAGCCTTGGGAGAAGGAATTTGGTGTGTCATTGGACATTACATCTACGTCTTTTACGGATACAGAGTCATCTGTTGATGTAGGATGAATAAAGCATTAAGATGCAGACTATATGCTGTCAGCTTAGTGCAGAAATGGCATAACATGGAATAACTCTTATGGTACTTAAACCAATCATACTCAAACCATTTTTGCACAAAAGTGACGATACGACTTTTACGGATACAGAGTTATCTGTTGATGTAGAATGAAAAGAGCTTTTAGATGCAGATTCATATGCTGATAATTTATTATGACGCCTGACATAACTCCTATGTATTTCGTTGGTACATGTACTTGTACTGTTTTTGCACAAAAGTGGAGATATTAGGACTTTTACCAAAAAGAAATTATTGTTTTTTTTTATGAATTTGTAGACCTTGTAGATAAAACCAATCACTGAGTCCAGTAAATTGGATTGACTTTATCCTTCTTCTCTTTATGGAAAAAGGGAATTTCAGAGAATTATTAATGTATCTTACTGTATTATTGCTCATTACGAATTATTTAATTAACCCTTTGCTCTCTATATATGCCTTAATGGCATGGGGGAAGAGTGTAGATCCTGATCACCCAGCATGTCTGTGCTGTCTCATCTGGATCTGCACTGTTCCATTTTTGGTCATTTAAAAAATCAAAAAAGGCATGTGCAACCAGTGTTGATCCAGATCAGCCAGCACATCCGTGCCATCTGATCAGGATCTGCACTGGTGGCTTTTTGGTCAGAAATAACCTAACGACTAATAAAGCGAACAGTGCAGATCCTGATCAGACAGCATAGATGTGCTGGCTGATCTGGATCTACACTGTTCGCCCATGCAATAAAGGTGTGTCTATGGAGGAAATGGTTAAATTCTTTGTTAAAACGTGTCAATCTGATCTATTTTCTTACCAGATCACAATCTAAAATTATATTATTGTGGCCTAATGAATGTTTTGCTTGCCATTTTTGACTTTTTTGTACAATTTAATCACAGTCGAATTAAACTATGTAATATTCTTAGTATATAACCTACATTTACACAGAATTTGAATACTTGTCTTGAGTTGAAAAAAGAATTTGAGCATAAGATTGATAAATG
Organism: Corbicula japonica; assembly: GCA_038501625.1. Lineage (NCBI taxonomy): Eukaryota > Metazoa > Mollusca > Bivalvia > Venerida > Cyrenidae > Corbicula > Corbicula japonica. Next base: position 6,248,529 of record JAZAYU010000026.1, read on the forward strand.
ATATTGGTCCCAGGCAGAATTGTTATAATAATAAAAGGATGAATATACAGTTAAACCTGCCTTAGCAGTTACCTGCAAAAAGCAACCTTCTTAAACCGATATTTGTTCTCATTTTCCCTGTCTTCAACAGCCACCTGGTATATCAGCCACTTTTAGTCACTCCCTTGGGTGGCTGCTTAAGACAGGTTTGACTGTAGACTTTATATATCAGCTGATTTCTGAAATTAAACATAGTTTTCGAAATGATCAATGATGGTTCACAGGGAGGTGTTTTAGTCACAACTGAATGATTCTGGAATCAGTTTTGTGTCAGGCACTTGGATAGTTTAATTATATTTTTAAGATTGTTGATTTTGTTATATAAGTTAATCATAAAATTCAATTATTTCATGGTCATGTGTTAATAAAAGTCAATGTACCTATATTACAAAATCTTTTTAATAAAGTATACGTTATCAAAATATAAGTTATTTATCAATAAATTTCATAAGCAATGTCTTGGTTGATTTATTCTTACTATTTGTGTGATTGAATGTGATTGGAGATAAAAGTTTTCAAAATTGTATTTTATCATCAACGCATGAAATCGGTAACGGATTATTTTACTGATATCAGTACTGAAAATGGGCAAGGAAACTGCAGAGCTTTATCTCAAAGCAGTTGAAATGCTGTAAAATAAATAGAAAAAAATGTATCCTAAATTTTTGCTGTTTGATTTTGGAAAAGCAACATGTAATTGGGAAGAATTACTTTTCTCGCCACTTAAAGTGAGGTATATTACTGTTATTTTACACTGCACTCAAGATATAATACGATATGAACTGAACTGTATGAAACTTGGAAAGTTTTTAGGAGAGAACACTTTGCCTGTTGAATGGTATTAATTAGTTTGTAGAACTTCTACTTTTAAAGACTCGTAATCTGCTTAGCTATCTGCAACTGCCTAAACAACTGTATTTGGGAAAACACCGCTACAAATCTAACATTTTGTTTGATCTAACTTAGTGACATAGAGATCAAAATTACAAGTTACAATTAGGCATACCTTATACAGTAGGTAAGTAAAGATGAGATTGGACAGACAGACATTGTACGTTTTATCTCATCTGTTTCAGTCTCACTTACAACAAAACGCATTGTCTTCTTACTTGCACTATTTTAGATTCGCTATTGTTCTCTTAACTGATGCAAACAGAATGGAAGTTCGAAAACATCGCTTAACTTCCGAAAAAACAAAGCTCACGATTACGACACTATCGCGCTAAAATGCACCTTAGTCTTATAAATCTGCGTAAACAGGTGGTAAACTTATGTTGCTAATTCACATTGACTGTTTAAAAGAAAAAAAAGAATACGATAGCTTTGTACTCATGCTCGATACCGACACTGGCTGGCTTGGTTTGAAGATGGTGATTTGCGGGTTTTTGTTTACATCTAGAGCGTTTATCGTCTGCTTTATCTAACAAACCAAGCTGGTACGATGGCCAGATTCCGTCTTGACCTCGTGGAGCTATTCTCCGGCCTGCAAAGTGGTTGGAATCCAGTGGTGCGAGCCCGACCACACCCTTTATACGTTTTTAAGTGAAACAAAACAACTTCAACCCACGAAACAACATCCTATGAGTTTCACTGAGCCGAACAAACGCTATGGATGATATGTAGCCAAAGTGCTGGCAAAGTGGCTGGAACCTAGTGGTTCGAGCTCAACCTCGGCATATTTATCATTATGTGTTAATAAAAGCCTAAAGCTTTCGTAACATATGAAGTGAAATTCCAGGCAAAGTGAAAGGTACTGTTTGATTTAAAAACACGTTGGTACGCTGGCCAGGGTCCGCATTGACCTCGTGGAGCCTGCAAAGTACCAGCGCACTAGCACAAACGCACCCTTGTCTTATTATAACTATTACATACACTAGATGAAAATTTAGGAGCAGACTAATACACTGTACTGTAATAACGGCAGTGTTAGTGATAGGCAGATTTCCGTTAGGATGTGACAATGAGATGAGTGCACTAGATCTAAATACAAACTGTCTCATTTGAATTGACAATAAATGGTGCATGTTATTGCCTTGAAATGAAAGTCCTTTTCGTTTTATTAATCGGAACATTTGTAGAGATAGAAGCAAGTAAGTAAAACTTTGAAAATTAAGTAAAAGTATTAATTCTATAAATTTAAAATGGTAATCTTTTTCTAATTTTCCAATTGGAGAATATTGCAGACACTTAATCCGGAAAATGCCTATGTTTTGTTGGCCCGCAAAGTCTGCTGACCATCAGTCCCGATATATATTACATAACGCATTATGCAATACAATTATTGCATGCCTTTTTTTTTTGGGGGGGGGGGGGGGGCGAGTGGGTGTGGTAATTTCACCATATTTCGACTCCAATGACGCAAGAAAAGCCTATTGCCTATTCGACCGGTGTCATTTCAACCAATCAGAAAATTGGTCTCCTGATACGGTTTTATGATCCTTGGCCCAGATGTCTCATCCTTGAGTTGTATTATTTCATGTGGCAGTGATTCTGGAACATTCAATGCGGTATTTCCAGATTTTTATTTTATTCCACGTTCAGCGCATTATGTTACCCAGATAAAAGTTTTGTCCTAAACGATACAACAATACGAAAAACAATAGAATTTTCGACAGGGGATCTGATCCCGCATATTACAGAGAACGCCGAAGGCAATTTGACAGGTGATCTGAAAATACAAATTCTGCATATCACAGAGAACGCCAAAAGCAAAAATTAAAAAGCGGGAAAGTATATTAAAACCACCCATCTTAAAACTAGCCTAAATATTAACTCAAATGAAATTTTATAAGTATTACAAGAAGACATAGGTATCGTTCTCGACAACCTTCAACATGAGTAACTGTAATCAGTACTGTGCCCAAGATCATAAAATTAAATCTGGAGACCAGTCTTAAATCTCAACCATCTGATTGGCTGAAATGGCAACTTCTTTTGGGAATCTTATAAGTCATGATTTGACAAAGAAGCCGAACAGAACAGCACAATTATAAATAAGTCTAAAATTACATTAATAATTCACACTTGTAATATACATATATCTTGAATAAAGCTCGAAAATTAAGGACATGTGGCGTGTTTTCAGGAAATTATAATGTATGCAAAAACATTTGTATCCTGCAGTTAGCAATATATAAGATATCATGTTTGCATCTAAAATACTCTTTTTATCAGAAATACTAGTAAAATGACGTAATTAAATTAATTTTGTATCATGTATCTGCCATAAAAAAGTTAGGGTGTTCCGTTGGGGCCATAATTGTTTCGCCCTGTCGACCTCTTGGACGGGATCATTAAAACGCGACAACACGATTCGAGACTGCGAAACCGCAAAAAAAAAAACACGATAAGAGGTAACGAAAGTAGGATGCTGGTAGGTACTCGCATGCTACTTTCGCGACCTCGCATAGTTGTTTTTGTGTTCTCGCCATCGTGTTTTCTGAGGACAGCGAGACCATGAAAACGTGAAAACACGACGAGAGATCGCCTAAATAGGACGCGATGGCACGATATCAAAATCGCGCCCTTGCATCGTACTTTCGCGATATCTCTCCGTTGTTTCGCGATCTTGCATCGTACTTTCGTGGTCTCGCTCTCCTGAAGGTCAGCGAACCGAACACTTATTGCTTTTCCATGTTTGATCTATAGGAATTCTTGGGATTCTCTTTGATTTATTACTCTTAAGGCACTATAAGGCATGGTCTTCTGATCGAGTTCATTTAGACACACAGGCCATGCCAACATGACAGTTTGCTTCTGCCTTAAATTTCAAATTGATGGTTTTTACCCTTGCCTGTTGACTAATTGACTTGTGTCTCAACCTGTTAATTTGCATTCTTTCAAAAGTACAATGTATTTTTCTTATATTTGATGGTTTGGATAATGGTGATACAGAAATTTTCAATATTTTTTTGTTTTAAGAAAGATTTTTACATTTCTTAGCTATTTTGACCACACAGCTTTTGTTTATATCTTGTTTAGATCCCTAACTTTATTCTATTTGTCATGTTTGTGTTAGCTGATTAAAAGGCGAGATCACAAAACCGCGAAAACACGATGAGAGATCGCAAAACAACGATACGAGATTGCGTATGCAAGATGCGAGGGCGCGAAATAACATTATACCTCGTATCGTACTTTCGCGATTTCGCATCGTGTTTTCGATGCGAGGTCGCGAAAGTACGACGCTAAAGCGCGATATTAATTTTTACGTCCTCGCTTCGTATTTTTGCGACTTCGCTTCGTTTTTGCGCGATACTTTTTGCATCATCGTTTCGCGATCTCGCATCGTTCTTTCGCGATTGGCATCGTGTTTTCGCGTCTTCTTGGTGTCGCTCAAGAGATCGAAATGGCGAAACAACGATGGCCCCGTAGGAACACCGTAGTAAGTTGATACATGAGGAGCAATGTGTAATTTTCTATTTTTCTCAAATTATATATTATAGTATCATATAGGCCTAAGTCGTGTTCCAATTTTAGTTATATTATATTTACGATATAGCAAGCTGTTTGTTACAATGACATATATATTTCGCAGAATATTATTTCGATTTTTAAGATGGAAATTGTATTTCAGTTAAAATAAACACATGACTTCTGGTCAGATAACTTTTATTACAGCAATAAAAACTAGGAAATAAATATAAAAAGTATGTATAAGTTTAATAAAAATATACAAATATATAGTGATATTATGTATATTCCTTACAATTTTACCCTTATAAAACATTTAAGGGGGGTCAGTATACTCTTCCGTACTTGAATGAGGAGAGACCAATTTTTCTAACGGGAACAGAACAGATTATGTCTTTAATGACACACAGATAGTGTACTTCAACATGGGGTAATTACGGAAGGTTATTTTGACCCCCCATATATATATGATTGGTTAAATATAATTACTGAATAAAAATCAAAATACATGTGTTGTTACATTTATAACTTTGAAATATATATATATATATATATATACAGAAATATCGTCAGATATGGGGTCTCTGTAATAAACCTTAATCAGGGGTTGTATATATATACTAAGAAATGTGGTAAGTTACGGGTCTTACTTCGATATTATACCTATATGTGTGGTTCTATAAAAGTTACGGGGTATATATGGTACCCCGCTAATTAAATGTCATTTCTATGCACTATCTGACCTTGTAAGTACTATAAGCTGTAATATAAAAATTTGGTTTATGATAAAAAAAAATTTCGGGTTTTTTTTATAGACCGAAAATAAATTTCGATAATAAACCGTGTTACGGGAATAATGTTTATCGTACTTAAGAAGTCCGAATATGCATAGAAATGGCATTGAAAATTACGGGGTACCATATATACCCCATTACTTTATAGCACCTCACATAAAGGTGTAATATCGAAATTAGACCCGTAACTTACCACATTTCTTAGTATATATATATATATATATATATATATATATATATATATATATATATATATATATATATATATATATATATATATATATATATATATATATATATATATATATATATATATATATATATATATATATATATTTGTTGGTAAAGTATCGTTGTAATAGTTATAAATGTTTAATAGATTTAACGACAAGACAAGTTGTGTGATAAAAAAACGAAATCATATAGATTGAAATGTGTGAATAGAAATTAAGAAGCTTGAAGACTTATGAGCGTTTTGCGACTTAATATATGTATTGCAATTAAAATATCTTCAAAGTTACTGCTGGATGTATATAAACTCTATATTTAATCGCTGGAGAAAACGTTATTAAGTTGTATCATACGACCGCGTGTTAAACGCCTTCTTCGACAAGATGCTGCCTGATCCGGTAAGTACATGCATTTACAATTTTATTTATATGAATATATTTTCAATTTTTGAAGAAAAAGTAAGATAATCTTGCAACTAGTGGAATAAAATATGTTTACACATTCCTCTAAATATTTCTACTGACTTGTATAACCTGCCATCCTGAATGACATTAATTTGCGTATCTGTATAGTGGGTGAAGGCGCGTGCGAACGTGTGTGCGTGTGTTTGTGTATTACACTTTCAATTTATGGATTCTTTAGGAAAAGTTATCTTACCTGAAAAATGATGCTTAGGCGCTTCCTTGGCACAATGTTTACAGATTATCACAGGCCCCTAACTTATGGGCCAGAGACCTCCGGCGGTCGGAATCTGCAGTCAATATGCGAGAAAATTATAGCTTACTGACTGGTGCATGTTCAGGTTTATATAGATAATACAACTTTTTTTCCAATTTCAGAGCCGCTACCCAGGTGACAATGAAAGCAAAAACAATTGACAACATATTATCACCACTGCATGTACCGCAGTGAAGAAATACTCGGATTTTTAATTTTAAAGCACAACCTCGCTATTAGCAAGACATGTTCAAGAAAAACCATTCGTCGTCTTGGCCTACGAAGGAATAATAATGAAGCACCAGTCACAGATACTATATCAAAGATACAGCACTTGCTGCACAACGGCTTTGATAACGCTGGGAATATGACTATTTGGCGACTTTTGAATTCCCACTACAGTTTACGTGTCACACGCCTCATGGTTGCGATCTACACAGAGGGAGTCATTTTGCGTCGGCATCGTGTATTGAGAAGACGTACGTACATAAGTGTAGAACCTAACTTTATGATTCACATAGATGGATATGAGAAGCTGAAGCCGTATGGTTTTGCCATTCATTGAGCTATGGATGGATTTTCGCGAACAATGATGGTTAAAGGTTGTCAGATCAAACAACAATCCTCACGTAATTTCAAGACTATTTTGACCATATTACCGAACAAAACTCTTTACCTAGGATCATTTGAAGCGACACCGTCACTGAAAATATAGTGATTCGCGATGCACATCGATTACTAAGACTTCACCATGGTGACAGTATATCTGGTGAAAGCAGCTTTCTGGTCGGCCGTTCTACTGCAAACCAACGAATAGAAATGTTTTGGAGTGTATTGATGAAACTTGTTGTACATTTCTGGAGAAATATCTTTAAGGACATGGTAGACATAAGACTGTTTAATATAACTAACTCCGATCATGTTGAAACAGCGCGGCTGTGCTTCACAAGACCATCACAGACTCACTTAGATGTATTCAAACAACATTGGAATCATCACAGGATAAGACCTCAAAGGTCGCTGGAAACCCCATCAAGTCTTTCCCCCGAGATGTTATTTCACCAACCAGAACTCTTTGGGGTCCGCGACTGTTCCGTATTTTCTTCTTTGTCGATTGCAGATATGACTGGGCTAGCAAGACACTTTAGCATAAGAGTGTCGAATGGGATGTACCGATCACTTTAACTTTTCAGTCGTATTTTGGAAAAAGGTGGAATTTCTAGGAAAAAAAATCCTCTTGCCGGACTCTCCCGATGAAGCACTTCTAATGTACGAAGCCTTAATGCAGTTGCAAAATCTACACTAACAATTACATCTTGATTGAAATACTGGTATTACGTATTATTCAGATATAGCATCTGCAGAACAAGACTGTTTAGATAATTGCTTTAGATGACTGCCACTAAAACATTGCATTTTTATTATGCGATTGAGAGGAAATTGTTTAATAAAGTTACAAACAATTATAAAGAATGGTGTAATCTTGTCTCTCCCAATAGAGCAACCAAAGTCCAAGAGGTTTTGTCTCATTAGGCAACAGGTTCAGCTTTTACTAGCGTAATTATATGAATATTGAAGAATTATATCCACAATCGATGTAAAACAAAGAAATAAAATAGTTTTCCGGTATGGCTGATGATCCATTTAAGAATCAGTTTTATGCCAAATGCTTGGTAGTGTTAAATACGCATCTTTGTAATGAATAACATTATAAAAATATACCACAAAAGATATACTTTAATTCTTTCTAGAAACTTATGACGTCATGAATATAATTTTTGATTATTTATCCATATATCTGATTAAAATTTACCCCAAAAAAAACAGATTGAGCTCAAACATTTATTCTAGAATATCTCAGAAGAACTAACTCATATTTGAAATATTTCTATGCTCATTGGAAGATATTATTTAATTTTATAAAGTAATCCAAGAAAAAAGCCAACATTTACTCTGAATTTAAAATACTATTTTGAGTTGAAAGTTGAGTTTGAGCAGAAGATTGTTTGTGATATTGGGACTTGCCCTGAAACCTGAGTGAAATCATGATGAAATCTTGATCAAATTTGACTAAGAACATTATCTGAATTATTGAAAGATACGAGGGTTGTCCCAATAAAGCGTAGACTTTTTGAATAAAAAGAAAACTACTGAATATATCTTTTAGCAAATTTCACTGTTAGTTAAGACATCATTTGGTAACAAGTATGCTGAATTTCAAAGAAAAATCCACTAAAATAAAGACATTACATACACTTTATTAAACAGTGATGGGGATCGGTGGCGCACGTCACAGAGCGTCGTGATTTGGAATTCAATAATTTACTTTAAACAGTTAATACATTACACAGTGCCATTTTAGCCGCAAATTGTTTATGTTGCCTTAATTGGTGATCATTCTGAAATCAATCCGCAAATTTTCAAAAAGTTGCCATAATTTGTGTAAGATAAGTGCTTGTTTAATGCTAATGAGTAAATATTAACTTCTAACGAAAATCGCGACGTTTGAAGACGCCGCGGCGCACATTTTGATCATCCAATATTGTGATAAAGCGAATTGACGCCAAAAGACGCGCTTAAGAAATAAAAACAAGTTAAATGCATCCTCATATCACAGAAAGTTTTCGCATGGTGAAACAGAAATAATACTCGGAATCAGTCATCCCCCGTACTCGCCAGAACTCGCTCCGGTAGACGTTGTGTACTTTCGGGCTCATAGGTCGCAAATTTGAGATCTGTGACGAGATCAGAAAGCTTGGCCTTCAACAAAAGTCTTCCAACAGAGTGTTACATTAATTTATTTAATAGTCGGGAGATCAGACACCGTGAGTGTATTAAACATGCTGAAGAGTTCTTCAGGAAGGAGTAACGGTATGCAGTGCGAGCATTGCAATGACGTTGCGACGTGCGCCGCTTGTCGATAGGTCGCCCGGTTAAAATGTTTCCAATTTCTTTATGATAATCTATTTTTCTTTGTTAGTATTTTTACTTTGAGAATATTTACACATAAACATAATATTATATTAATTTTCTTTTCCTGTATGCATTTTTGTTATGTGTTTATTTTATGAGTAACTGCATGCTTGATGTTTTACTGAACCTTTCCTGTATTGTGGGTTCCTTCGTGAGTGTGGGTGTGTGTCGGCATCGGTCCATCGCCTCAGAAGCAATTTAACAAACAATAACAAACAATAACACTAACGATTGGTTTTGTAAGGAACCGACACATCCCCACTTAGAACACATGCTGCATGGGTGAGCGGAGTATTACTTTGAAGACAGTGTTTTAAGTCCAACCGCTAAGAACCAGTAGCACCCACCCCTCCACCCAATACCCCCTAAATTGTATGTATTGTGGTAACCCTACTTAACTAGCAGACTGCAGTGTTTTAAATGTACTGTACATGTAACATGAAGACGGCAATGTCGGAAAAGTGCGCGATTATTATCATGTCATGTCATGACCATCCCGGTCGCCTGCATGCCATATTGCGGATCTTCACCACATGTATGAACCGACGAGCAATAATTCTAATGCCCATAGATCATACAGAAAATTTTTCACGCATGATTATTTTACGCTTATCTCAAAAGTACAAAAATGATTGAATTGAAATAATTCGTATAACACGTTATTTATTAATGTTCATGAAATTAGCAGCCTGGCAGCGTGGAGTTGGCAGCCTGGCAGCGTGAAGTTGGCAGCCTGGCAGCGTGGTTATCAGTCTAGCAGCCTGGTAGCGTGAAGTTAGAAGCCTGGCAGCATGAAGTTAGCATCCTAGCACCATGGCATGCAAGCGATAAGTTAGCAGCTTTGTAGAGAGAAGTTAAACACTCGACGGATATGATGTTATTGCGCGATTTTAAAATATCATAGTTTGTTCATATATATTTCAGAAAAAGCGAAAATTGAAACTTTAAAAATCAGTAAGACATGAGTAATTTCAATAAAATAGATTTTCAAGACGCTAGTGTTTCTTAAAGTCATTTTATTCGAAAATCTCATTTGACTTTTTCGGAGTTGTTTTATTCTACAGAAAATGAAATCGCGCGATATTTGTATGCCGACAGAAACCAAAATACTTTTTTTTTAAATGAAATAATAAAATAAAAACAAATTTTAATGTAGGATTAAAGTAAGATTGTCAACCTGGCAGCTTAGCAGCCTGGCAGCGTTATAGTTATTATTCCAAAACGTATTTGATATAGATCAATTATAGTTCATGATCTTGTATTTTTCAAAAACTGCTAACACCGAAATTTTGTAAATCAGACGACATGATTTATATGAATATGATAAATTTAATTCGTATTTTTTCATGACACTAGTGTCATTACAAATCTTTTTAAAATCCTAAAATCTCATAATCAAAGCGCTGAAAGCGTTGAAAACTGTCTGCTTTGAAAGGAAACTTAGTACTACATGTATATACCGTAGCAGCTGAAAGTGAGTTAATGATAAGATGGCGCTCATTTCCAAGTGAACTTGTTGCTATCCTAGAGAACCACCTCTTTGAAAAATCTCCAGAAATAGCACAGTGAAGACGAGAGTGTGTTAAGCAGACCAATGTGATTGGCCATTAAAAATATGTAGTTAAAGCAGTGAATAAAGAGGTGCTAGCTGCTTTAAGAACATAAAAGTAGAAACAGTTAAGCCACAAACTGAGTAGACCACTGGAAACTAAATTTGGTAATACATGTACTAGTATTGCTAGTTCTCAAAATAAGTTCTGTGAAATTTTAACATTTCATAAAACGTTTGATTGGGTGGCGTAAATCAACATGAAACATTCAATTTGTTAGTCTATTACGTGTAAAATGACCGAAAATATTTAATGTTTATCGGACTAAATGTTTAATGACAAAAATCATTTACAGAAGTCTGTATTAAGACTAGAGTTTGAAAGATCGTATTGAAAAAAAAGCCGAATATTGCACATAGACAGCGATTTATGTTTCATTTTTGCGTTCAACTTGTCCTATTTTGTAAAAATACTAATTAAAATAGATGAAAGGGGAACTTTGAAAGTCACCGAACATGACAAATTTGAAAATATTTCAGGCTCGGTTTGATTGAGCCTGTTAAATACTAATTAAGAGATTATCCGTGGCCCGATTTTGTCCTTTTTGGATATGATGCTGTTTATACTTAATGTTATTGGTGCTGAACATTTCATTTCTGTTGCAATTTTGTCTAAGTTTGATGTAATTTTTTTTCGTAATGTGACTGTACTAACAATGCTATGGGGAAATAATTTAGGGGTAGTTTTAGCGGGGAGGCGCCAGGGGCACATGCCCACACTTCACAATTTTAGTGGTGATAAACCAATTTTTACTCAAGAAATCCTTCACGAGTCTTGTGGTCTGATACCGCTCATATTCTCAGTCATCATTGATTGAAGCAAGGCTGGGGCAAATTTTATTTATTAGACCCGAAAAAAGGCATTTGATTATTTTGGGCATCACATATTGAAATACTGACTATGCTATAATAACTGCAGCTTAATCTGTCTAAGTAATCACGCTGTATCACGAAAACCAGCAGGAGCACGGTGGGGTAGGGGTGGGGGAATCGCGCACCGCGGGTGAAGCGAGAAAATTGTTCTGCCAAGTTCCGATGACGGTACTGTCAACGTTTAGTTTGATCAGGAAAGGTAGGGTGGTTACCTTTGACTTATTCTTATTACAATTTCGAGTGTTTTGTTTTCGAAAAACGGGAAACGGGATTCGATGCATGTTGGATCTGCACGCTGGTATATTGTTAGACCAGTGTATCAAAACATCGTTGAGTTATGACGAACATTCCGGCTCTGAACTGAGTGATATTCAACAAGAGGAAAAGTGTTTTTCGATTTTAACGCAGTATTTAGATGTTTTCTCGTCTTGTTTCACTGCTACAACAAAGTATTCGCTCTGTTGATTATTCCCAGCGACTGGTTTAACTCTGTACAATGGTTTAAGGAAAATGTTCGCCAAAATTTTACGGTAGCGGTTGTGCTACTGGTGTGAAGGTTGTGCAAAAGAGAATAGACATAATAGTAATCAATTATATACCCGGCGTTTTCTGCTTTTTAGGATTCAGTGAAAAAGCTCGCAGTAAAAGTATATATGTGATCAGATATAATAGTATATTACACCTGTAACAAACACTGATAATGGATTGAAAGAAAACCAGGCCTATTATGTCAGAAAATGTTTTACGCCATTGATTTTAGCGTTACTTACATTTCAACAACACTTCTAACTCGTCTTATTTCGAAAATATCACTAAACTTAAATTTTTAACTGATTCTAACTTTCCTTTCTAGTTCCTTTCTATATTACTCTTGAGTTTTGAAGCTTGTTTTGTATAACTGGGAACAACTTATAATTACTAAAGTTGTTGTTGCATTAGCAAAAGGTCATCATTTGTTAATAATATTAATGAACACTTTAATTTTATGCCTTCCCGTGAATTATAGAATTTTCTCGGTGAAATAAAAGCGGTATTCAAACTATTTTCATCACGTTTGTTCCGATGGGCATGAACAATGAATGTTTCACTGCGCATGACTACTTCAGTAGACAAACGTTTATTTACTTATGTTCTGAATCTATTTGTTTTTTTTTATATATATAGAGAGATATAATTATGCCAAAACATTGTTGTTATTTTTTTCTCGTCTTCATGCTTGTTCTCCAATATCTCTATTATTACTTAGTGTGTGTGTGTGTGTGTGTGTGCGTGTGTGTGTGTATGTGTGTGTAAGTTCTTCCGTTTTGTTTGTTTGTTGTATGTACTTTTGTATTGTTAATTTATACATCTGCCATTGTTAATGGCAAGAAACATGATTGTTTATGCATAATAAAAATCTTGATCTTGATCTTGATCTTGATAACGACTGAGTAAGAGTCTACCATCATGGCAGTCACGGTGCATTGAAATAAGCTCATCGTGAAAATATATATCTTCAGTGAATGTGCAAGTTATATATATTAATCACATGTATTATGTTCATTTTGAACAAAATATTTATAGTGATTATGCTTTTGTCGATTCTTGTTCGAGGTTATGTGTTTTTCAAATAATATAAACGTGTTCGTTTTAATGAATTATACTTGTAAAGTATGTAGATGCTGCATAATAAGTTGTTTTTAATTATGACAACTACATATAAAGCATATTTATATCATCGCAATAAAGTTTCAGATAAAGAAAGCTGGAGAGATTACTTAAACTAACTTAAAATAATCAGATAACTCCTGTGCGATAACAATTATTTAACATGATTTTTTATTTAAGTGAATGAAAAAATGCTGATAATATCTTTTTTTCTTATAAATGCATGCTTAATTACATTTTATTTAACGAAAAACATATATATGGGGGGTCAAAATAACCTTCCGTAGGTAATAGAATAAATACAAACAAAAATATCAAAATTTCAAAAAACCCAAACAATTACAATAACTTACAAAATAAGACCTCGCTTTTAACTCCATCGTTCGGACTCGAACAATTTGATTATCTTAATTTCGGGTCAATATATATTAGGGATTTTACTATATTTCCTAAAGTAAATAAAAGTGTTCTAATATAAAAATAACCATACGTTGTAAATATACGTCACCGAATGCTGCATAAAAATATATATAACAAACAGTTATGAGGTGGTATTTCTTTAGTTTACGTTTTGTACCGTTCTGAAAAAAAATCGTACTGAATTGGCAAAATATAAGTTTTATTCTAACCTAAAATTAAGCTGAAAAAAATCAAGTGTATAATTGAGGTAACCATTTAACCTTTATTAGGAAATAATTACTTTTTACATTGGAATGTTTTACGAGTCGAAGCATTAAAATGTCAGTCAGTTCAAACTTTTCACAAATTCAATTGCGTAATACATCATACATAATACTTGCATAAGTATGTTATGCCGAATTTCTTATTACATGTGTAGTATAGGATTCAAAAATACATAAAATTTAATCTATAAAAATGCACCTTTACTACGAAAGAGCATGCAATACACGAATTTGTGTTATTTCAATGGAGTCTTTAAAACTTTCAGATGAATGCGGTCAGTTGACTTTCGCGTCCAATTACGTCACAGAAGGAGAGATAGCTACTTTAATTCTAAACTCGCCGTTACAAACTACTCAAAGAAACTGGAAAACATATGGTCAGATGGACATTGGTTATACATCTATTTTCAACAGCAGTACGCCCGAAACAGTTTGTAAATATGCAGAGGAAAAATATGAGAACGGTTATAAGCTTCATATATATCTTGTCGACAGACACGATGAAGGATATTATAACGTTTTATGTCATTTACCAGGTGGGAGAAAAGTATGGAGTAAAACTTCACCGAGATTGATAACTACGGCGAACAGCAGTCGAGGTTCGATATTTGATTATTTGCATACACTTTCTTATTTTAAGCTTTGGCATTCTATATCACATGGTAGTTGACAATTCCACTGTGTTAAGCAATGGATTAATATGTAATTTCATTGCTTTGATCTGAAAAAAAAAATGTTTGTTTTACGTTGTTTAATGCTGATAGATAAAATATTTGCATGTGTGACAAACTTAATAATAAGTAAATCGCATTTTTGTGGGCTCAAATATCACACAGTAAATACTTTATCTATTTACAGACACCAGTAACTGCGAGAGATGACATATTAACTTTGTTAATTATTTTAACTGAAGCTGTTAAACTCTAATTTCAACAGCCTGAATACCGGAGTTTATCAAATTGCTTCTGTGGATTATGATACATGCTTTGTAATGCTGTTACTAGTTTCGTGTTCTAAAATTTTGTTTTATAAACCAAAAAGAGGTTTAATTCGTATTTGGTTAACGTGCATCATCTTGATTTAATAAAGTTGATAAACTGTCTCAGTGAATATATGTGGTATAAAATAACCTGTTATTATTGAAATATATGTGTGTACAATATTAATAGGATGAACTAATTTTAATTAGTGATTAACTTTAAATTTATAAAAAGAAGTGATTTTTTATCATAAATTATAATAAACTCTTGCTATTTTGGCTGTGTTAGTATTAAAATAAAACATTTCTCAGAATACGTATGCTATGTCATGGTTTTGATTTGTTGCGTGACAGTCTCCTCTGAAAACGGCAAAGATATAAAATATTCAGCCTGCGGCCTATGATTTCATGCAGAAGCCGAAGAATTTGCCAGCTACAAATCGGATTTTATTGAGAACGAGAGACATTTTAATCGATTATGTACTATATATAGTAAAACACAACACAATTTTAAGGCATATGGTTTTCCACGTACATTCATCATTTGTATTGAAAAGCCCTCGTCCGATGTATTTACAAAATATTCTGCAGAAAAATCTTATCGTACAAATATGTAAATGTCGATTTTGTTTCATTTGTGATCACCAACTAATTTTAAATATTAATTTAAATTATGAACCTAACAAAATTGTGACTGTTACTTAATGACTGGTAAATTTATTATTTATTACGAAAGATTGACTTTGGATTTGATATCTTTTTTTACAAAATGTCAAATTCTGGTTGGCTTTGTTCGAATTCGTACGTCCATATGACATAGGAAGTTAACGGCACCCTGACGTTTTATTATTTTTGTCGCAATTTTTGGATTAAAGCATGCCTTTAAACTAAAATGTCTCTTCTGTGTGACTTGTTTTTCAAAAAGCGTTCTCTTTGTCCAAATTTTATCGTGACGTCATGTTAACCCTATTTCTTTCTATATAGATAGTGTATACATGCTTTTACCGTTATTAGACATAAATTTGGATGAATAATAGGTCAAGTACGTAAAGTAAATACTTATTAACACATGGGTAATAATTTGTTGAAATCAAATATTAACTATGTATTAATACGGAGCATTATCATTATTACAGAAAACGATTGTGGTATTTTGATTGCCAGGCAAACCGATGTTATAGAAAGAGATGATTTTGAATTGTCATTTAAGAGTTATCATGTCCAACAAAACATAAATTGGCAAAAGGTTACTAATGACCAGTTTACCAACATCAACAATTCTGAAGTCAGAGATTGTGGAAATGGGATAACACTACTGAAAGTAGAAGGTTCTGGAACCTGGTACACTATCAAAGAAACCTACCGGGTGTCATGTGGACAAACGTTTTCGAATGTTGTCAATATTACTAAAGGTAGGTAGCACGTTTACCTTTTACTATCTTATATTAGTTCTTGTAAGTTAAATAAAGATAGATAATATATTTAAAAATGTAATACCTACTCAAAACATAATGTATATTCGTTGTTGTTCTGACTGCACACCTGTCTATGAATAGTTGTACTTGGTTTAACATTGTTTAACTCACTCTCCCCTTATCGGTTTAACTCACTCTCCCCTTATCGTACGCTCCACCACCACCTTACTGACGTTGGTGAACATCAATAACTTCCTTATGTCACGCAGTTAAATAGTTAATTTAAAACGAAGTTCGAAAAATCCTCAACAAAAAACAAAAGTATTGTTGTATAAAAAGTATGTAATTTGTTCCTCGGATATCTTTAAGTGTGTTAATAAGAAAATAGTAATTACCGGCATAAAAGATATTCTACAAAATACTTATAATTATCTACTCGTTATAAAACAAATGAAACTCTCTTGTGCTGTACTGTATGTATCAAAATAATTTTACAGGCCGAGGCAACGAAAACGAATACATAAGAAACATAATACTTTGGGTGTATTCACAACAACTTTCACTAATACAAAAAGAATATGTTTCAATGTTAATCCAAATAACCAAACACAAAACAATAGCCTCTCCTCACAAACAAATAATTTTGTCTTTTATTTTCTCCTTCCACTTTGTGATTTGTTTGTTTTTATTTTATTATTTATCACAATTTATAAATATTTTATATTGTGGGTTAATGCAGTTTTAAGAAGTAGATGAAAAGGGAACGTTGAAAAGAGAGGAATAATTTTTCCCGATATACACTCACCCAAAGTTCTAATTGGTCATCAATTTTTTTTATGTTTACAATGTATTCTAGTTTCGTTAATTCCCTGTGTCGAGAAAGGATGTAAAAAGAACTGGATTGTCTTGAAATCAATTATTAAATGTCTTTTTAATCGATATTGATTGATTTCTTAGATAAATTCAAAACCATTTACTTACACCACAGGGCAAAGCTTAGAACAGTCTTTAATTGAAAGGGAGGCAATTAAAGTTTGGGTACTTTGAAGGTGATTTATTTAAACAACAATGCTGCTGATTAAAAAGGTTTTATGTTTTTTACTAGAAATGATCCTGTTAAAAGAAAATTATCAATTTAGAGCAATTATCTGGTTGATTGATCTTAAACTGCATGAAATACATTTTGAGCAAGATTTAGGATAACTCACGCCAAACAAGTTTAAAGCTTAGATTGAAGACTGTTGTTGTCATCTGATCACGAATAAAGAGTTAAGACATTCTAATTCCAATGAAACATTAAGGACAAAAGAATTAGAAGAATTAGAACTTTTGGTGAGTGTATTTACTGTTGAACAGGTCTTTGGTAGGCAGAGTGCCTTCGGCTGAACTTACATAATTTTATGATATACATTTTAGTTCGCTTTCCACCGACAAAACCAACATTTCTGGATGTCAGGGACATACACGAATGTAAAAAATGCATTTCTGCGCAAGTTTCTAATCCAGTAACAGTAAAATGTAACACTTCGGGAGGATCTCAGCAATGGAAATTTAAAATGTTCTTTGGTGGTCAGATGATACAGGACACATTTATAGACAAGTTTGAAAGGAAAACACTAACGTATGATTTTACACCAACAATACAGGATATAAACGCTGAGTTCAAATGCATTGTACAGAATCCAGACGCATTAGAGGAATTAGTGGACACTGCTAAAGTTCTTATTTACGGTATTATTTTTATATATAAACGCACTAGTCTATGTTCACCTTCGAAGATCTCTGTCATGTATCCCAAAACTATTGTGAGTGCCAAAAGAACTAAATTAAATGATAATAAAACTACTTATAATTTAACTGTGTTAATGTGGCACTCTGGAATTACCTTAAAGTTTATGTTATGTCGACATTATGCAATTTATCTTTTATTTATGCATGTAGGTTTACCCTATCAAGCAAAAGGTTATTTATCTTAGTCAAACCGATATTTAGTGATTTTACTCAAATTCATTAACCTTATTTTGTAATGACTGATATTGCTGATTATGTTAGGATATACATGTAACAACCTTAATTAGTTTGTAAAGGAAAATTTAATAAAACATTATATTCATATGAACATGCTGCAAATAAAACTATTAATTTTAAATAATTGCAAAAACATATACGTTGCAGAAATAGGTTTTAAAACAGTATCCACGAACATTTTCCATCTTTGCTATAGATTTATGCATTTAAATTCCTTTTTCAGTGAAGCCGTCAAGGATAGAAGTTACAGGACTTTCAGTGAAGGAAAACCAGCACAGTGAAATACAGTGTACGACATACGGTGGAAGACCGCAACTACAGCCTACGGTCTTCATAAATAATAAATCCCACCACTTGCATATAATAGAGAATATTTCAACTGGCAACACATACAAAGTACGAGCAGGGATTAATAAAACGTTTTCAAGGCGCAACAATAATCAGTCTGTGTCATGTTGCGTCGACCTGCTTGTGGGCAGCGAGTGCACAAAAAATATTCAATTGTTACATGTTTCATGTAAGTAACAAGTTATTTACATTTAGCATTTTAATTTTAAAATGGTAAAATTGATGTACCCGTTTAAGACCCAGCGGAACAGTTAAAACACAACAATTGTAGCTTTCATGCAAAATCATATTATTATAGTGGATGATTTCGTGTTGGCGTAGAGCAAAAAGTCATAAATCCGAATACTCGAAAACAACGACCAATTATCAATTTGCCAAGATTTCGTGTTTGCGGGTTTGCGACTTGGCCGGGCGAAATGACGAAATATTTACTGGAAAACACTAAACTTTGGTCCCAAATGTTTTGTGAATACTATATATTTCTGTAAACATAAATTTAAACACGAATAACAATATTTACTATCATGTACCGAAATTCAATGGAATTGTCCTAACGCAGGATATTTTAATTGACTATTACTCGTACTTAATTATCAAAGAATTATCAGAGCCCATAAATTGATTCCGTTTTGGAAGACCATTACTCGGACACAAAGATTGGCTCTTTTGTCTTTCTGTGTCAAAATATCTATGTTGTTTCTAAGGAATATGCAGACAACGCCATTCCTGCATTTAGTTTTTGTTTTGCCACTGACTGTTCCAAGGCGGTAACGCCAAGGGTTCTCTTTTTCGTTAATTGTTTGTGGCGTCTTATTTGAATTGAAATACTTATAACGGACATGCTCTCTCTTCCTCTCTTCTTTTTGCTGCGTGGGGAGGCTGTTTTTATGAGTGTGGCGATTCCTGATATGCATATTTCACTTTTTCATTAAATAAAAATGCATGCGGAAATCCAACAGCCTCAGAGTGTCTGTCACATTGGATTCTGATTATGCGTACACTTCAAAATGGTTTATCTACTCTCCGTTTTGTCAATGCTTCAGTTAAATAAGAATACGTGTCGTTGAGTAATGGGCTAAGTTCATACATATTCGTACAGATGTTTGGAGCTAGAACTTTATCAGCATAACACTACAAAATTCGTTTGTTTTCAATTTTTGGAATACGTAAGTGAACATTTATAATATAATATTTAGTTGTCTTAATCGCACTTTTTCAGCTCTGTGTTAGAGGGCTGTATTCCTTTGAATGTTGTCATTATGTGTAAGCAAGAATAAATCCAAATTACCAAACGCTTGATGTACTGTTTAGATGTAAGGTTATAACGAAATTCACGATAATTGATATATAGACGCACGATAGAGGGACGCGTGATATAAAATAAATAGATGGGCTCACGGTAGTCGATAGACGCGCGATAGACGAAAGTCAATGCCCTATAAGTCATCGCACGATACGCGATACACGCTGACATACAGTATACTGTCTTTATACATTTAACGAAAGTAATTTACCATAACTGCAAACCAACGTAAAATCTGTATAAAGACGCCTCTGGGTCTTTTTCAAGTTAGTTGTCAATTACAACTACAACAACAAAATCATGTTTAAACAGCCGAAAGTGAAACAGGGGTATAGGCAATAATACTGTATATAAGGATTCGTTTTCGTAACAGAAATAAAGTTTTAACCTAAGGTATTTTAAATTGGCGATTACTTAAGAATCAATGAATTATCTGAACACAGAAAGTGATGCAATGTTTGTATCCAGATCGACTTTTGTGTCTTTGTGTGTCAAAATATCTATGTTGTTTTTAAGATATAATACCTATTTTGTTTCTAAGAAATAAGCAAATAGCATGATTTGTATTTCACTGTTAGCCAACCCTATTCCTGATATTCCTATTTCATTTTTTTACTTCACTAAATATGAACTTGATAAATCCACGCAGGAGACCAACAGTTTCAGATTGTCTTTGTATCATTAAATTCTAATTGTAAATATATCTGTCTTCTGAAGACATTTTATTGTACCTAACAGGAACGACACAGTCATACTTGAAGATCTTAGGCTATGCATGCACTGACATGTTCGCCGCATACATCCTAGTAACACATATTATTTTCGAGTTTTACTTATTCTAGAAATACATATTTTCGAAATTTAAAAATGTTTGACTTACTAAACACTTAAACATCGCTTAGTTATTAACGTTTCTGTAAAGTTTGAAACCTGAATTGGTCCTATTACACGCATTTATATTTACGATATCGATAAAAGTGAATGCTTTAAAGTAACTTTATTATACGTTTGGATAAAAAACATTAATGCTTATAACTGCACTCACATTACCAAACAAATAAACCTGGAAACCATACCACGGATTCGTTTTGAATATATAAGTTCTTTTATTTTTTAAATCTACGTGCGACTTTCTACGTGTGGTCTATTAATGAAATATTTGTTTTATTTTGGACATATAATTATGTTAAACTTCATGCAGGAAATTACAGCGTCTATTTGTTTAGGTCGGAATTAGCACTTCCCTAGTATAACATATTTTGCCCTTATTGTAACTTCTTTGGTGCTAATATGGCCCTCCATACCAATTTCTATTGGTTTCCAAATAAAGCAAAATTTTTCATCAGTTTCTAGAAAAGCAAAGCATGAAAAGAAGATATATAATTGATATATAATTTATAGTAAAATGTGGATTATGTTTTCAATCGAGTTACAGCGAGTAACAGAACTAAGTTAAACATTCTCACGGTTTGTTGCTGGTCGTGAGATTATCATTAAATATAAAATTAATATTTTAGTAAACTTCAATATCTAGTACATGTTGTATTTTATTCCCCATTAAGAGACTTGTATTGAAGTTTACTAAAATATTAATTTTATATTTAATGATAAACATAATCCACATTTTACATTGTTTTCTTTTATCGATCTTAATTTTTACTGATAAGTTTGGAGTATGTATTTTGTTGATGAACGAATTTCGTTGAAGGTGCAACCTTGCACCACAGTCAAAAAAATGAGTACTATAATAATGTTTTAAATGCAGCGGTAGGGCTTCGTTGTTATATATTTAGGAACATGTAAATGAATAATACTATTTAACAGAAACAATTATATCAATTTAATTAAAGCTTGTAAACAAAATCATCATATAAACTAAGCACTACATCAGATACGTTTAAAATAAAAGTGTATAACTATAAGATAGTATTATGTTTTAGTTCCACCTATTGAAATCGAAGTGAAAGAAATATACAAGAACATTACAGAAGATGGAAATGCAAATATTACATTAACTTGTGATGTCGGTGCCTCAAACCCACCCAGCAGCATTGTTTGGACAGAAGGATTTAACATACCAGTAACAATTGGAGAATTGGTGTCTGAAGCTGTAAGTTATATGATAAGGTGTTCTGTCAAAAACTTAAAAATACTTTTTATTACTTTTACTGTTTTTTTCCCTTTGATTTTAGTATGTTATTAATAAGGCTGAATTCAAGATTTAAAAAATCTAGTGCACCAGTCTTCTTAATACTTTAGAATGGAATGGCAATATATTCATAATGGTGTTAAGGGTAAGTAAGCATTGACAATTTGAAAGATGATTATTTCTAAACGAACTAAGCCGCAATTAACTTCGATACCTAAACTGGCGGTAACTCCTTGGGTTCTTAGTTTTGTAAATTGTTTGTGGTGTCGTTTTTGAAAGTATTCATTTTATTAAACATGCTGTCTCTCTTCTTCTTGGCTGTGTAGGGAGGCTGTTTTTTAATGTGGCAATTCCTGATATGCAATTTTTACATTTTCATAAAACGTTATGATTGTTAAAAACATTTATACGCTGCATGTATATTTTTATAAACAAGATTCCTGACAGGTGAACATTTTCAAAGATTAGATGAATACTGTTAAAATGATTAAAATCGATGACAGTAAAGCAATACAGTAATGTAAAAATCCTTTTCAGGTACTGACGTTCAATCTTACCAGAATAGACAATGGACGAGAAATACATTGTACAGCTGTTAACACTGAATTTTCCGATCAGAATATTTCTGCAATATACGTAGCCAACATCACATGTAGGTTTAAGCTAAGATTATTTACATATTTTTAGATTCTTTATTCAAATAAGGTTAACTAATGGAATATTTCCAAATAAAAAAATCAATTTTAAAGTATCATATCCGGTTATTTAAGCGCTTAGCCTGTTTTCAACGTTTGTTTTCAAAGATGTAATTACTTTTGCGCGTAAAATGCCCACAACTGAAACAATTTTGGGTCTAAATAAAAGGTTTGCAAGCTGTTTAATAGAGAGAGGTGAAATTCACGGGATTATTGTTTACAGTTTATATGTGGCAAGATTGAACCCTTTGAGACAATATCAGTTAAATTATGTGTAACAAAAATATACCATAACTCCTGGTACATTTAATATATGATATAGTATAACAACAGCTGGACACAATTTTACGATGTGTTCTTAGCTTCCTCCTAACAAATCCTAAAATAGTTAAATTAAAAGATAAAATGTTGATTTCATGTACACAATGAACATATATTGTATTTCCTTTAAAGTCCAATGCAAAGATTCACAATTCGTTATAAATTTGGAAGGTGAACTCATCCAAAAACTTGGCGAAAGAGTTTCACTGTATTGTCACAACCAACCATTCTCACCATTCTTTCAGTCTTGCCTGTGTGTGCCATTCCTTTCCGTTGTAGTAGTACTTAGTTCAGGCCATACAGTTGTTTCAAAACAAGAACATTCACTGCTGACATTTATTCTATTTAAGAAACAATATTCATTTTGTAAACGATTTGAAGGATATTTGAATGATCAATGTAGCTCTCTACACAGATGACCATACCGCATAAATACTTAGCTTATCATACAATACGTAGATTTTAGTTTAGTGAGCTGAACAGATAAAATAATGACAGTAACCACAGCAGATATTTTGTATTTTAGATGGACCACTTATAACCATATCTGGACCTGAGAACAGGACAGTATACGTTGGAGACTACGTTGGTGCGATGTGTTATGTAGACAGCAACCCAGAATCAAAAATTGTTTGGCTCAATGAAACCGAAAGGCTGCTTGGTAAATTCATACTTGTAAATGTAATATGTAATAGGATCACGGATACATTTTAACGTACATTTAATTGCAAAATAAAAACAAAACAAACGAAAACTAATCAGAGACACATCAGGTGTATTAATATGATATTTGTTTCCTACATGTAATACTTTTGGAAAGTGAAACATACATATCCGGAATTGCCTCGCCTAGAAAACACAGCCATAGAGAAAGAAAATGAGAATATGTTAACATTGTATAAACTGGCTAATATCCATGACACCACAAATAAACAACGAAAAGGGAACCTTAGGGGTTACCGCCTTGGAAAGGTCAGTGGCAAAACTATTTGTTCCATGTTCTAAGGTGAACCAACCTCAAACTTGCTACACGTTGAGATTTACGAAAAAAGAACAACCTGAGGAAAGTCATTCTGCGTGTTTTGTAGTCATATATAAAAGGTGAATCTTTTCAGTAAGAAAATTGAAAGTTAAGTTATTCTTGTGTAAGTGAATAGATTTAAAAAAAGAATGACTTAAACTCTAGCTACGTATAAACTTTGATAAATAACAATTACGAAAGAAATTTGTCGAGAATTAAAACGTTTTTAAGAGGATATCGGCAATCGACTTCCACTGGTGTTTCTTGCAAGTGGTTCAATGAAAGGTTTGCAGACCTACACGTGCATAGCAAGTAACAACATTGGTGGAACACAGCGGAAGCATTTTCATTTTTTCATTGAAGGTACAGCGTTCATTATTTTATTAATTGCAAGGTCGTTTTAGTACTGAATATTTCAACTAAGTAAACAGTTTGGTTTGCTACACAATACATCTTATATGTACAGTCACTCAATGAACCAATGCAGAAGAAATTCTTAATGATAAGGTGTGAATTATCATACGCGGAGACTGCCACGTTTAATTCAAACAACACGATGTCGGTAAACACCAAACACATTGACGGACATAGTTGTAAACCTAATACCAGAAAGACGGACCGATACATAGCGTTACATTTTACAAATGAAACAAACTTTAGCTATCAAGGTTGAAAACTAAGTAAGGATTATTCCGAAAAATTTAACCGTATTAAACAAATGATATTTTGGGTCAATTTAAATAGATGAAAAGGGAACTTTGAAAGCCATCAAGCACGACAAATATGACAATAATGCAGGCTCGGTTTGATTGCGCCTGTTCATGGACAGTACTGGAAATGCATATTCTAGCCCCGGGTTGAGCGCAACTCAATATTTACACCAATAAACAGTACAAGTTTTAAGTCATTGGAAATGTTGGATCATAAATATGAATATATGGTCGCAATTTATTTAACGATTAATATTAAAGCACTTTTCTATACTTTTAATAATTATTATTTTGATTTTTATTATTCTTACCCTACTCGGGAACTGCGAATGGTTTATTAAAATCAGTTTCGACTCTTGCTATAAGTGCAATGATCTTAAAAATATCATAGATATTTTGTGAAACAGCATGTACATATAAAATCAGGGTACCCTGACGGTACAGCAATAACGCTTATATTATTTTGTAGAAAAGTCTTTGCCAAGGGAAATAAATTTATAATTTTTGAAAAGTAAAATATGCATATCAGGAATGGCCACATCCAGATGACACAGCCTCCTCACATAGCCAAGAAATAGATAGAAACAGAGAGCATGGGTTATAAAATGATTAATTTTAAAATAAACATCACAAACAATTAACGAAAAAGAGAAACCAAGAAGAGAGCGCCTTGGAAATGTCAGTTCAAAACAATTTGACACAGTGGGTTTAAACTAGCTTTTCCTTATTTCATTTGTATGTATTTGCAGACTTGTATAGCCGGATATAAGTTATGTTTGTTCATAATTTAACATTTAAGTTTTATGTAAAAAACCTAAAATAATTTTTCCTGAAGTTTCTTGTCCTGTCTAGCATCCTTTATGGGTGCAAAGACAACAAGCGAATGCAATTGAGAATCCATTATATAGCTGCACTGATTTTAGGATTTTCTTGTCCTAACAAATAAGTAAGTTTGAAACACACTGAAGAATCGTGTCGAAAACGATAACTGTTTTATGTTGTTAATATGGTTTATAGCCATGGCAAGTGTTGGAGATGATAATTGTTATCTTTTACATTTCAAGATCGCCCTATCAATGAAAGTTGCTCTTCCCTGGACAGACATTGGACAATAGGCATAGTTTGTACGGTTAGCGGAATCCTGGCTTGCTTTATGGTCACAATGATAATCGTGATGATTCGCAAACGTCGAAAAGAACAAACGCCAGAACCAACAACGAGATCCGACAACGTACAAAATACTGAATCAGATGATTCTGGGTGTGTTTTTAATGATCGTCTGCACACATTTCATTTCTTTTTTTAAAGATAGGATTAATAATTTAAAAGAATAGTCTAACAATTCAGAAAACAACACAACTCTCAAGTTCACAAGTCGTAAATGCTATGTCAATTTATGCTGTCGTAAAATGCTTATATAACTATTACAGTTTGATGTAAAATATCGAGAATTAAAGTGGTCAGTGTACATACTTATTTACAGCAGTCGACGAGCTTTACAATCGTCGATATACATTTATGCATGATCATAAACAATATATTCTGTTGTTTTCTTTATTCATAGAAACATAAGTGAAAACCCTGTTGCATATGATAGTTTGTTGCAAAAATCGGAAAGGAACACTGGAACTGTTGACGAGGAATACTTGCCGATGGTAAGGTTGATTTTTTAAAAATATTCTTTGAAATGATACAGTCTTATGAAATTATTAACAGCCCTATTGAAAACTTCGTATGAAATACAATATTTAATTAACATGTTTTTCTATAACATCATGTATATCAAATTTTGAAAAAAAAGGTTTTTAGCCAACTGTTGACTTGTAGATTTATAGAAAGTCTTCTGAGTTATTCACATTATATTGTGCTGAATGTTTTAATAGGTAATCTTACTCGCGAAACTTATTTTTAAGCTTCCAAGTGAATTATTAAAATTATCTGGTCTAAAAAAATCATTTATGTATGGTAATAATTTTAGAGTTTTTTTTTACTGTAAACAAATGAAAAGAAAATTTATAGAAAACAAAAAAAGTCTTATCAATTTTTACATTAAATTGTGCAGAATGTTCAAATAGGTAATCTTACTCAAGAAACTTGTTTTAAGCTTCAGAGTGATTTATTAAATTTTCTTGTCTAAACAAAAAGTCAACTTTTTCATAATATATGTTTATAATTTTACAGTTTCTACTTACTGTTAACGAAAGAAAATGAAAATTCACAACATGCAACATTTCTGATGATACATAATTTAAGCAGTGATCCCCCTCCATACCGAGTCACATGAATCCGTGTGCAATACATGTACATATTGTGCCACCACAGATGTATTGCAGGGGGTTGATTTTCATTTACGATATTAATAAAAGATGTTTAATCACGCGTATAAAAGTTGTTTTTGTAATGAAAAAATAAAAGAAGTTTACTCGTCTTAAATAAGATTTGCTTTGTTTATCACAGCACTAACTGTATTTGTTTTTTTTTCAGATCGTATCACACCCTGGCGGGGATGAAGAAGAACGCGAACATGTTTATGACAACTAACAGACCACAACATTCACGTTGTGTGTCATTTTAATTATTACTATATGTATCTCTAAACAAAATCAAGCATTTAACATTCTAAAGAAGTTTACCTTATACCCCAACAAACGAAGTTTGAGGCGGTACATGTATATAGAGTTAGCTTGTTGGTCTATTAGGGTTGCCGGATGATAACTCATGAAAGGCTTGAGAGATTTAAACAAATATTGGTATACGGGTGAAACATCATAACACACATGTCTAGTTTTACATTGGGGCTGGTGGGGTCAATGTCACTGTCACTGCTACTAAAATAGAAAAATGCTTTCCGGATGAAATTCTCCACAGATTTAATTATTGTTGGGGTATGGATGTAATATCACAAGATACAGGCCAAGTTCGACATTGGTGGCTGTGGGTTCAAGGTCTAGGTGATTGTTACTTTAATTTCAAAAACAATTATTTCCGCACAGTGACTATAGTTTGAAATGAGATTCTTTAATGAAATTGCTAGATATGTTAGTTTATTTAGGAATGAAATACTGTGATGAGAATTGCAATATAGGTAGAACTCTGGTGAACTTTGGGATTAAAAAGGGATTGGGGCTGGGGTTCAATGTTAGATAAATGTTAAGTTTAAATTTGAGGCTGGTGTGGTAAAGATCACTTTACTACAAAACAAACTTTGGAAGAAATGTGATGTATTGATAAAACTTGTTGTACATAAAGCTAATGAGAAGACGACACTTTAAATCGAAAGTAGAGACACAGTAGAAAAGGTCACTGTTAACAAAGACAAAACATCTACTTATGATTAATTACTTTACTTAGGAATGATATATTTTCTTGAAACTTGCTGTTTAGGGAGCTTCATTGAAATAGATGAAAAAGGAACTTTGAAAGCCACCGAACACGACAAATATGAAAATACTGCAGGCTCGGTTTGATTGAGCCTGTTCATGGGCAATAATGGCAATGCATATTACTACCCACGCCGCCCTGCCCCGGGTTGAGCGCAACTCAGTAATTACACCATTAAATAGTACAATTTCGATCCATCTAAACGATGGTATGCATATGGCGGTGAACATGGAACCTTCAATGCGGTGTTTTCAGATTAATACCATTCCATGTTCAGAGGTGTATGGTCCCCAGATAAAAGAATGGGTTTGCCCTAAACGAGAAAACAATGGGCGGAACTAAACAGAATAGAATTTTGACAGGGGATCTGAGAATATAAATTTTGCATATCACATACGACGTCAAAGGCAAAATTTAAAAAGCAAGAAGTATATCCTTGGGGGTGATTAGACAATATCCAAATCTATATTGGCTTGGGAAATTGAAACTAGACTGTTTGGGATTTTAAGTGATTCTAATCATTCCCAGTTCCAGTTACAAGCACTCATGTGGGAGTATTAATCACCTTTATTAATAACATTAGTTCTGGTGTTAAAGTGAAATAAAAGTAAGCTTTTGATATATGTTACATATTGTTTTCACCTTTTGATGAGAAAACCATATTGAAATATACAAGCCTCTAGTGACATTTGGTTAATGTTACATAATATAAACACTTATAATACAACACGTCCTGTATATATATTTAAAATAACTTTATTTCAGGTAGTTGATATATATTCTGTACATAAATATTGTAAGCACTGTTTGAAGAGATAATACTATGTTATAGTTAGAGTATATGGAGTAAAAATTTAAAAATTAAGAGACCCGAAGCTTAGCGTAGTGAACGTGTTTTTTTAACATTTACATGTACTTTATATACACTAATTCGAACGTTAATAATAACTGACGCTGCAAAGAATATATTCATTTGAATTGAATTGTCAGTGAACATTTTTGTGAGGTAAAGATAATTATTTGCATTTGAAAACGATTGAAAACTTTAAGCCGTCGAAACGACTAATGCTTGAATTGAAATTTTCATGAACTCTTGAAATCAAGAATCCTCCGTCGTGCAAACACGTGCATCCGACAAATAAATGCAAGTGGAAACGGAGTCGGATTGATTCCGTGTGTTGTAAGTTCAGTAAAACCCCACTATTAAGACCACCATTGGGACTGAAAAAATTGGTCTTAATATTCGGGTGGTCTTAATAAAGGGGTGTAAAATAGTGCAAAACTGTAAAATGGAACATCGGACTAGTGGTCTTATTAGCAAGGTGGTCTTAATTTAGGGATGGTTTAAATTAGGGGTTTTACTGTAGTCCAACACCAACAAAGAGTTGCGATCTTTAATAATATTAATTGACGATTATTACATGTACCACATATTTTTTTTGCATTTGAAAAAGGAATTCGACTATTTTATATTAGAATTGTACTGATACATGTTGGTAATGCTTAAAATGTAATTATACTTTGAATATATATTGACATTTAAACTGAAGATGCCTAATAGCACTCACTTCTTTATCAAAGAGTTACATCGTTGCTGTACACACTCTGAAAATTGAAAAAAATAAAAAAAAAGATAAAGTAAGTTTTTGGAAGAGGTTTACTACAATACACCATTTAGAGAAAGATTATCGCCATTTTCATTTCTTGCATAACTACAGTAACTAAATTATCCGTGCCATGAACATCTTGTATTACACCCATAAAAAGGTGGACTAAATGGATATTGTGAAAACTATTTTTGATCTAATATGAACTAAGGCACTGCCTCTTATCGAGCTCTAGCTTTATTAATCTCAGATAATGATTTATATTAAAAAATAATTTGTTTTTTAACATTTGTTAGCCTACTCATGCACGATAAAATTATGTGATTTCTGGAAAGAATTTAGGTCTACATAAACTGAATTCAGCTGGACAACTGGCAATCTGACTTTTACTAAACATTAGGGTTTTTAATGTGTAAACACAAAGGCTACTTGCTTAAATTTACAACCCAAATGTGTTCCATTACCTCACTTAATGCAATATTGAATATTGATAAATTCTTCATTGGTACATGAAAATATTACATTGTCACATGTGCATGAAAATTAATATATTATTGTCTGAAAAATAAATTTTATTTTTTAAAATGTTACCTTGATTACACTTGCATTAACTTTGTAACTTGCAATTGCACAAAATTGTTCCATGCTTTTCAAAAAATATATATGCATGTAAATGAATAAAGTTATAATATAGACCTAAAAAGTACTGTTTTAATATACATGTACATGTACATCACATTAACACCACATTGAGACTTCAATATGTAGTGTGATACATCACCTAGATTTTGGGGCATATTTGTGCAAAGTCATTTGAAAATATCTCCAGGAATGACAATGCCATAGGAATTTTCAGTTATTAACAACAGTAATTTGAAGCTATAGATGCTGTGTGAAAAATATTGTGACAATATGGTACATATTTGGTGACAATAAGGTACATATTTGAGCCAAGTTACTTAAATGTGCATGATAGAATTACTTATTTAAGTTGAACAAGAGCTGTCAGAGGAGACAGCATGCTCGACTATTCGAATCATTTGAAACAAATGCAATTTGAAGATTAAAGCAATAACAAATATGGCCATACATTCACATGCAATCGGGAAAAATATTAACAAGTGAATGGTAAGGGAGAAATTCATTTTTTAATAACAGTGACCTTGACCTTGGACCTACAGGCAAGGACATGGTTCACGACTCACCATCTTGTCATGGTGAGCATTTCTGCCAAGTTATTTTGAAATTACCCTATTCCTTACGTAGTTACAACCCTGACAGAGAAAATTCTATTTTAGTAACAGTGACCTAGACCTTGGACCTACAGGCATGGGCATGGTACGGGATACACACCTTGTCATGATGAACATTTGTGTCAAGTTATTTTGAAATCACTATATTCCTAACGAAGTTACAGCCCGGACAAGAGAATTCTATTTTTTAGTAACAGTGACCTTGACCTACAGGCATGGGCATGGTATGCGATACACCGCCCTGTCATGAGGAACATTTGTGTCAAGTTATTTTGAAATCCCTCCATTTATAATGAAGTTACAGCCCAGAAAAGAAAAATCTATTTTTAGTAACAGTGACCTTGACCTTGGACCTTCAGGCTTGGGTATTGTGCGGACACACTGCCTTGTCATACTGAACATTTGTGCAAAGTTATTTTGAAATCCCTCCATTCATAACAAAGTAACAGCCCCGACAACAGAATTCTATTGTTAGTAACAGTGACCTTGACCTTTGACCTAAAGCCATGGGCATGGTACACGACACACCGCCCTGTCATGGTGAACATTTGTGTCAAGGTATTTTGAAATCCCTCCATTCATAACGAAGTTACAGCCTGGACAAGAAAAGTCTATTTTTAGTAAGAGTGACCTTGACCTTGGATCTACAGGCATGGGTATTGTGCGGACACACCGCCTTGTCATAGTGAACATTTGTGCCAAGTTATTTTGAAATCCCTCCATTCATAACGAAGTAACAGCCTGGTGAAGAAAATTCTATTTTTAGTAACAGTGACCTTGACCATCGACCTACAGGCTTGGGCATGTACGTGACATACCGTCTTGATATGGTGAACAATTATACCAAGTTATTTAAAACTCCAATAAGAAATAACAAAGTTAAGAGCGGACATGATTTTGCAAGAAAATTCTATTTTTAGTAACAGTGACCTTGACCTTGGACCTACAGGCATGGGTAATTTACGCGACACACCACCTTGTCATGGTGAACATTTGTGCCAAGTTATTTTGAAATCCCTCCATTTATAATGCAGTGAAGGACCAAGTGTATATTTCGCTTAACACAAAATGTAAGTGAAAAAGGGGCATAATTTGAAAAATATTGGAAGTAGGGTTATAGGTCTTGTGGGTTATGATGTAGATTTTGATGGTGAAAATATATTTCAAGTTTCAAGGCAATATCTCAAGTAGTTTTAAAGTTATGGGCAAAATGCATATTTTGCTTAACACAAAAAATTAGAAAAAAGGGGCATAACTTGAAATATATTGACAGCAGAGTTATGGGTCTTGTTGGTAATGATGTAGAATTTGATAGTGAATATATATTCCAAGTTTCAAGCTGATATCTCAAGTAGTTTATAAGTTATGGACCAAAGTGCATATTTTCCTTAACGCAAAATTTAAGTGAAAAAGGGGCATAACTTGAAAAATATTTGTAGCAGAGTTATGGGTTGTGTTGGTAATGATGTCAAATTTGATGGTGAATATATATTCCAAGTTTCAAGTTGATATCATAAGTAGTTTTTAAGTTATCGACCAAAGTTTATATTTTGTTTAACGGACGCCGACGCCGACGCCGACACCGGGGCGAGTAGGATAGCTCCCCTATTCTTCGAATAGTCGAGCTAAAAATAGTTCAGCTATTGGGCCAAAATAGATTAAATAATCTCAATCAATTAAACATAAACATGTACAATATCATGTAGTCTGATTATCCATATGTAACACTCCTTTACAGGTCTTACTAACTGATTTGAAACAAAATGCTTCTTTATATCTATTTTCATTACATAAATGAATTGCGCTTGCCAATCAAATCATGCATAAAAAATGTTGTTGGTCCATTTTTTAAATGTATAATAACAATTTTAAGAGATTGTTTGCAAAAAAATGTAAACCCATGAACACATCAACATGCCATTATTCATAACCACTTTTGGATCTCTGTCTGGTAAGTATTTTATAAATGTAATATATATACTGGAAAATGTGAATTTTAAAATGCTGAAGCTCATTTCAGTTGGTATTTTCTGGATTTTGTATTTTTCATTGCAGAAATTTAGGCACAACTACTTTAAAATACTGTAGGTAAATTTCTCTTTAAAAAGTACCATATATTAAAAAATGTAAACTTCTCTACTGTTACATTGCTAAAACATAAAAATATAAAATAAAAAATCATTGTTTTTATTATAAGTGCAATTTCCAGTTTTTTGTGTTAAAGTCCAGCTTAAGCAAATCCAAATACCGGTATATTCAGATTTTTTCATGTATTTAAAGAGGCCAAAAACCCACTGACATGGCAAGAAATGTTTCTCTTCCTCTTCACAGCAATCTACTTTTTTTCAACAATTTAAATGATTATGAAAGCTCTGATTTTTTTATTTTCTAAAACACAACTTTTTGATGCTGAGCAAATTTAGTGACACCATGAATATTTAACAAAATTTGCAAAAATAAAACAGACACCTTGTAAATAGTGTATTTGATTACACATGTACCTCACATACATATTTTGATTATGAAATCATGTTGAAATGTGCACATGACAGAAAATATGGTAATAATAGAACACTTTTAATTCCCAAAATGAGCATTTACTTGATATTTGATGCTATTCTTGGTACACATGTATTCTGCTTTCTGGTCAAACTTTTTGGTCCCAACTGATGATAATATATTAGAGATTAACCCTTTCCTCCATGTAAACCCCTTTATGACATGGAAAAACTGTGTAGATTCAGATCAGCCAGCACATCCATGATGTCTGATCAGGATCTGCAATGTTCACTTGTTTAAATCATTAGGTTATTTCTGACCAAAAAGTGAACAGTGCAGATCCTGATTAGATGTGCCAGCTAATCTGGATCTACACCGGTCTCACACTGGTAAAAAGGCATGTCTGTAGAGTAACAGGGTAAATTTCTCCTTTATTTAA
Organism: Corbicula japonica; assembly: GCA_038501625.1. NCBI lineage: Eukaryota > Metazoa > Mollusca > Bivalvia > Venerida > Cyrenidae > Corbicula > Corbicula japonica. Next base: position 6,282,656 of record JAZAYU010000026.1, read on the forward strand.
AATCTTCTACTACAGTACTGTATATTAAAATTAAAAAGGTAATACTCAGTAGTTACTTTGAGAAAATTATGTCTATACAATTAATAAAACCTGAAATTTCATACATTTAGGACAATCTGTCATGTATTTGGCCAAAATATAAAAAAACATAAATTGTTTCTGGAGGTACCATGTCAAATAGGCCACAAGTCAATTCAGGCAGTACTTGTAAGTCTATTGTATATGGCAATCACTGTAAAGAGTTAGGTTTGTTTTTATATTTACACAAGCTTTTAAAAAATAGTTTCATTGCTTAATTGATATCTAAAATTGTGCTTGTCATCATGAAACCCAAGAACAAATTAAAACATCATCTGATTGTCATTTTTCCTTAAAAAATTGGACTGTCATCATAAAGTAAAGTAATTTATGTTACAGTCATAATCTCTTCTCTACACCTACCCAAGGTGTTGATTCAATCAGTTTTGTCTGGGTGTCACACTGTTATATAAGATCACAATTTACAACACTTGCAGTAAAAGTCAGAGGTGCTAATGCAATCAAAGGTGTCATATTTAATAAATAAATAAATTTATTTCTAAACCAATTTCCATGTTGGACAATGCAAAATACACAGCTTATGTTGCAACCATCAATATTTGATTCTGTGCTAGTGTAGACAGAGTGACTTTTGTAGACTAAGGTCATTAATCAAAAGAACGTATTGACATATAAATGATGTTTTTTTGTTTTGTTGCAACATTTTTTATTGTTTTCCCACCTTTTTAGTCATGATAGTCTTGGACAAAAATCCGGAAAAAGTACATGTTGCTTTGTACAAAATGTCCAATCTATGAAGCAACTTGTTCATGAAAAATATTTTATAAAACATCATAATATGACATAGAACATATTAACACAATGATACTAAACACTTTATTAATAAAATAAAAATGTGGCCTATTTTTGAGGCCTATTTGAGCATTTTCAAAATAAAGTGTGGCTCGATTGACTTGTTTGTGGCCTATTGACTGTAATCCATATACCAATTCCATGGTATTTGATCATAAATTTGGTGTGAATAGACTGATAACGATCCCAATCTATCAACCAAAACAATTAACATTATAGATGTTTATGCAGAGTAGACCAAGTGTAGACCCTCATTTTTTAGGGGGGAGGGGCGGCGGCCAGTTTCTTTTTTTTTTTTTTTTAGAAAACAGAGTCAGTCTTCAACGCCCCTGTGGTGTAGATTTGCTCTTGTGCCATGTGTTTTAGAAGAATAAATAAAAGAAATCTCATACCTCGTGTTCATTACTCTCACAAACAATATCGTTGACTGCCATGAGCTGTATACATATCTGAATGACGAACATGACCAGTGACAAAAAACTCTTATACAAAACTGAATTGTGGCGCTGGTCTACGCTAAGCTCAGTGTGTCTCACAATGTGACTGAATATTGCGAGCCGCGAGGTCCAGTTCACAACTAACTTCACATAAAAGTTGGTTCTCACCAGCCTTACATCTTGTTTTCAAGAAAAACTCCATGCATCTAATTGTTCCGTCGATGGGCCTTATGCTTCTTTGAATTTAAAGGCCTAATAATCCACTGACAAGCTAACATTCAGTAGTTTTCAACTTGACTTCTTCAGTCTAATTTCTCAAAATGGCCGATTGCTAGTATTGCTATTGGTTACAACGAACGACAACCTACTCTCTAAACAGACGATTTAGTTTTTTTAGCTTTCCAAAATGCTAGTCCGATAACAATGCTACCGAATAATAAGTTTTAATTTTTAAAGATATTTTGCCAATAGCAATTTATAAAAATAAAGCCAATAACAAAATTTGTAAAAACAATACTTTGCCGTAAGTTTTTACCGGCCAGGTTTTTTCCCGTGTTTACATTGCCTTATGCTGTGCACAACCGGAAACCAGCGCACAACCGGAAACCATCGTTTTTTTCTCCTTAGTGAATGGGCATTCCTGCGACCTTAAGACGAGCTTAACGCTCGGGTCGCTTTGCGACCCGAGCTAGAGATCGATATAAATAAACCTCAGGCTACATTTTAAAGAAGCTTAAATCAAATAATATTCAGGCGTTTTCTTTGCCCAAAAGTGATTATTCTACATTTTGCACTTAACGTCCTCATATTTTTATGAGAGATAAAACCGGAAGTTCCATTAAAAACAGTTTGCAAAAGAAAATAAAATATTTAACGGTTTTAATGAATTCATAGTTTTAATTGTGTTGTATCCATGTTTGGATAATGAATATAACATATATGTTTAATTTTATTTTATTTCAAAATTTTTTGGCATTTGGCCTTGTTCAGTTGTAAGTTATAAAATGAAAATGAAAACAGAATGCAGTAGGAGGCCATGATATGATTTTGCAATGATTTTGTAATTTAATTGAAAAAAAAAAGACACTTTACAGACCACAATAGGGTCCATTACATCAGCGATAATGTCCAGTTTTAATATTTTAGACTTTTCGATCATTACAGTTTGTTGCTAACTTTGCTAACTCCGATCAACGTTTTTCTGGCGTTGTCCCGGTTAGCTCAGCTGGTTACGTCGCAGGAATTGCATGGCTAGGCGCTGTCGCCGTGACGGTGCGGGTTCGCTCCCAGCTAGAGACACTATCATTTGAAATTCACAGTAGCGCTATTTGTGCAGTGTGGCGGCCGTAAAAAGTCTCCCCGTACATTTAGTCAGTACTGTTATCAGTAAATTAACCCGTTACCGATGTTATGCAGTGATTGTTACGTATATCAGGGCTATCCGATCAACGTTTTTTTGGCGTTGTCCCGGTTAGCTCAGTTGGTTACGTCGCAGGAATTGCATGGCTAGGCGCTGTCGCCGTGACGGTGCGGGTTCGCTCCCAGCTAGAGACACTATCATTCAAAGTTTTAACCTGCAGGTAACAACTAGTAATAAGGGACATGGTCAGACTATGCTGGTTAACTTTGCTAATTGTTATGATAAAGTGTAGTATCATTTCTACGTCTTTCTAAATATATTCCGTACATTGTTAAAAGATATCACGTGAAGTGTAAATTATGAAATGAAAAGTTAATGAGCAAACCGATACTTTATAAATATATATAATTAATAATGACCTTACGTCAGGGAGATGCGAATTCAATAGTTTCTAGTGATCAATAGAACATGAAAAACCGTGGGTAATTTTTGTGTACACTAAGAATGTAAACAACGGTGACCCTCACTAGAAAATGGTAATAAACTATGTTGACGTACACGATCGCACAATATTTGTGAAGAAATGTGCATTTATAACATAAACAAACTGTCATTGCAACAATAAACTCACCTAAAGTTTAAAAAAACAGCATTATTTCCTACTTTCACTTTACTTCCACGACCGGACGTTCAAAAAACGGAAGTCAAAGGGGAATAACACTGGAGAAAATAGTTCGCACGTGGCAACAAAATATTTCACACTTACATAAATAAAACATAAACAATCAAAATGACTGACAGAGAAAATATAGTTAATATTAGAAATTCATAAGTTATCAGTACGTTTGCCAAAAAATGCGATATTTTAAATGATGTTCGTTTCGCGCATTAACACAAATATTGGTGATTAGTCCCTTACTTCCGCAAAGCTGTGTTGATGAAAATGTTTTATTTACACATCTGAAATTTAAGGCAGATTATGAATGATCGACGAAAGATCAAGACGATCGATTGGTAGGCAACACAATTTAAACCATTGTTCTTTATGATGGATTGTGTTTTTGGGGATGTCATGTTGTATTAACAACCAAGAACGCGATTATTTTCGTCGGTGTCAAAACAAAGATGGACGCACTAGTTTTTCTTGCAGTTTAGTGGGTTCGTTTATGGGATATAAGATATTTCAAAAATATATTTAAACATAAGTCTCAGTGCATCTAAAGTAATATCGTGGCATTCTAAGTATGCTTTTACTTTCAGAAAATATTGGTCAGAGTAAAAGAAAACTTGCACAGAAAATTACATATTTATTTCTGTATTCACATGTCATGTGCAACACCAATGCTAATATGCCTATGCTTAAAGGTTACTGGCAGTGAGATTTATAAAATATTATAACATTTTTCAACAATGCCCTTTTATATCTAAAGATTTTATACATTGGTGCCAACAGTACAGTTTTCTTATTTCAACAATTACATAGTCCTTAAATTTGGATTTTTCTATAGGCTATTCTCTAAATAACAGTATAAAAGAACACGCTTTTAACTACGTCGTTTGGAATCGAACACTTTGATTATACGAGCTGTATCGTAGTTGTGTAATGGTCTTAATTTCGGGTCAATATATAAAATGTTTAAGTGATTTTACGATATTTCGTAAAGTAAATAGAAGTGTTCTAAGAACCTTAAGTTGTAAATATGCGTCACCGAATACTATCACTGCATAAAAATACGAATAACAAACAGTTATGATATGGGGTGGTATTTCCTTAAATTTAGTTTTGTACCGTTCAGAAAAAAAAATCGTACTGCCTTAGCAACATATAGTTGTTTAGCTCAACTATTCGAAGAATAGGGAAGCTATCCTACTCGCCCCGGTGTCGGCGTCGGCGTCCGTTAAACAAATGCGTTAAACAAAAAAATGCACTTTGGTCCATAACTTAAAAACTACTTATGATATCAACTTGAAACTTGGAATATATATCCACCATCAAATTCTACATCATTACCAGCAACACCCATAACTCTGCTACAAATATTTTTCAAGTTATGACCCCTATTTACTTAAATTTTGCGTTAAGGAAAATATGCAGTTTGGTCCATAACTTATAAACTACTTGGGATATCAACTTGAAACTTGGAATATATATTCACCATCAAACTCTACATCATTAACCAACAAGACCCTTAACTCTGCTGACTATATATTTCAAGTTATGCCCCTTTTTTCTTATATTTTGTGTTAAGCAAATTATGCATTTTGCTCATTACTTTATAACTACTTGAGATATTGATTGAAACTTAAATATATTTTTACCATCAAAATCTACATCATAACCAACAAGACCCATAACCCTGCTTCCAATATTTTTCAAATTATGCCCCTTTTTCACTTACATTTTGTGTTAAGCACAATATACACTTGGCCCTTAACTTCGTTAAGAATGGAGGGATTTCAAAATAACGTGGCACAAATGTTCACCATGACAAGACGGTGTGTCGCGTTCAATACCCATGCCTGTAGGTCCAAGGTTAAGCAAACTATGCATTTTGCCCATTACTTTATAACTACTTGAGATATTGATTGAAACTTGAAATATATTTTCACCATCAAAATCTACATCATAACCAACAAGACCCATAAACCTGCTTCCAATATTTTTCAAATTATGCCCCTTTTTCACTTACATTTTGTGTTAAGCAAAATATACACTTGGCACTTAACTTCGTTAAGAATAGAGGGATTTCAAAATAACTTGGCACAAATGTTCACCATGACAAGACGGTGAGTCGCGTACAATACCCATGCCAGTAGGTCCAAGGTCAAGGTCACTGTTACTAAAAATAGAATTTTCTTGCAAAATCATGTCCACTCTGTAACTTTGTTATTTCTTATTGGAAATTTTAAATAACTTGGTATAATTGTTCACCATATCAAGACGGTGTGTCACGTACATGCCCAAGCCTGTAGGTTCAAGGTTAAGGTCACTGTTACTAAAAATAGAATTTTCTGGTCCGGGCTGTAACTTTGTTATGAAAGGAGGGATTTCAAAATAACATGGCACAAATGTTCACCATGACAAGGCGGTGTGTCCGCACAATACCCATGCCTGTAGATCCAAGGTCAAGGTCACTGTTACTAAAAAATAGAATTTTCTTGTCCAGGCTGTAACTTCGTTATGAATGAAGGGATTTCAAAATAATTTAACACAAATGTTCACCATGACAGGGCGGTGTGTCTGCACAATACCCATGCCTATAGATCCAAGGTCAAGGTCACTGTTACTGAAAATAGAATTTTCTTGTCCAGGCTGTAACTTCGTTATGAATGGAGGGATTTCAAAATAACTTGACACAAATGTTTACCATGACATGGCGGTGTGTCCGCACAATACCCATGCCTGTAGATCCAAGGTTAAGGTCACTGTTACTAAAAAATAGAATTTTCTTGTCCAGGCTGTAACTTCGTTATGAATGGAGGGATTTCAAAATAACTTGACACAAATGTTCACCATGACAGGGCGGTGTGTCAATAACTAGATCTTTCTTTTTTTTCAATTTTGAACTCAAAGGTAAATCTCATTGTGATCTTGGATAAATTTTGTATCATCAATAGATAGAGAATGATGGAGCTGTCTTCAGACTATGCCTGTAAAGACAAATATATACATATTTTAATTGGTTTTGATTAAAGAGACCTTATTGCAAAAGGTTAGTCCTATCAATATCAATATTAACATAACGATCAGGCACAGTGCTTTCAAAGGAAGCGCTTGATGTAATTTCGTGATTTCCGCACTGTAATTTTAAATTGATTCTGATTTAGGTGACCTTATTAATACTGGCGCGCATGCGCCAGTATTTTACTAACGATGCTGTGAACTCTGCGACGCGCAGTCCTGAACTTCGGGTGTATCATTGCGACCACGAGAGCGTATCAAGTAAGTGGTCACCGCGAGAGCAGGCCGAAATGTTCTGCACAAGTGTGAAGCACAATGCAGCACACCATTCAGCACACCATTCCACGAATTCTGAGCGATTGATAGAAAGTTTCCGTGTTATTTTGGAGCATCCATGCCAAAAATTCCATCGGACAATGTAGAGTGAAATCATGACCAGCTACGGCAGTGAACAAGCAACTGGATATGAATGAGTAGTTTAGTTACGCCTGAAAGATTTCGTAGTTGTGTGGCATAAAAAGTAGTGCATTTTAAGAAAATACAAATATTTCGAGAAGGAATGCGAACTTTGAAAGATAATTCTACAAATAAAAACAAGAAAACAATTTAATGTTGTGATTCGCAAGGAAAGGATATTAAAAGAACGATTAAAAACAAATCAGTCACGTGACAAGCGGGAGATAGCGTGGGTTGCCATTTTGGTTAGGTTGGAGCAGTTGTGGATAGAGATTTTGCTCGGCTAACAAGGACCGGGCCGGGTCCCAGTGTTCTCCCCAGACAACCGTTAACAAGCTTTGATCTATTTCCAACAAGTGTTAAATTCGCCGACATCCGTTTATTCAAAATCGACATGTCATAATTTTCTGTTTCTTGCATTGTAAACACAGGTCGCTTTTCCAAACACACCTCATTCAAGGTTAAGCAATGGGCGATTTGACCAATCACAATCGATTTCTTTACTATCAGCTGGATAACTCCGCCTCTCCACGTGGTGAATTCGCAAGTCTGTCGGTGTCGTTTGATCGTATTTTGGCTCTGTTGACTCTTGATATTCTCAATTAATAGCGGAACCCGGTGTGTTTAACATAATGTTCAATGATTTAAATGAGATGCGATCATGAGTAATTATTTGGTTATTCTTAGTTCTGTGATTAGAAGACAAACACTTCGAAAATTGTACTGTATACATGTATGAAAATAATTGTGCGATAATGGAATTGTTTTAAACAAATCTATTGGCAAGTTGCATTTAGAACTTAAATTGCAAAAGAAATACATTCTGTGGCATTTTACTGCGCTATCATCGTAACGATCAGTTCATTTTCGTCGGACACATTTTCAAGTATGCATGCGCGAAAGAACGACGACTCGTCAATTCTATCTTATTTCAAGAGAAACCGGCCTTGTGAGGCTGATGCCAACTCCATCGGGCATTCTGAACTTCAAAATTCTAGAAATGAGATCGAGATCATTTCCGGATAGCCCTTCAAGAGCGACTCTTACGACGCCAAGTACCCCTTCACGTCGTGATATTACTCCGACGCCGGACGCGGTACCCCAACATGCCAAGACACTGAATCAACGCCGGCTACCTCGAACAGCCAGTTCGATCCAGTCAGGTGTCGATCCTAAGTGGAAGAAAGTCTACTTCTGGTTGCAAGAAGTTGGCAATGTTTTTTATATATATTTACTTAGCCTTGTGACTTGCATTAAATAAATAAAATAACTCAATTTCATGCTACTATATATAAAAAGGGAAATATGCATATCAGGAATCGCCACACTCATAAAACACAGCCTCCCCTGCAGCAAAAAGAAGAGAGGAAAATAAATGATTTGTTTGTTGATTGTTTAATAAAAAAGGGGAACCGTATGGGTTAGCGCCTTGGAACAGTCAGTAGCAAAGTAATTTGCTACTAGGGGTTTAAACCAGGTTCTTGGGGTGCACTACATAATTTATTATACCTGTTTGTGTTAACTGAATACCTATTATGATATTATTTTTATATGTGAAGCTGATAGCTTTATAATTATGTTTACTGGTATCGTAAATTAATTTAATTTCAGATTGTGAGTGGGTTTTTTCCACTTTATCAAGAGTGAAGACTAAGCTTAGAAGCAGGCTTAACAATTCAACATTAAATTCATTGTTAATGATATCCATGGAAGGTCCTGATGTACTGAAGTTTGATTAGAATAAGGCAGTCAGCGCTTGGGCCCAAGAAGAAAAGAGGCTTCTGAAAGTTTAATCTTAATTCTGTCAGTTGTAATGAAACACTGAGTTTGATATGTGTGAGATATCTTGGACAATGAAGGTGAAAAACTAACTATACAGAGTATATAGTTGGCATTGTAACTTGATGAGATCAGATCAGTTTATGTTATTGAAACACATGTTGACATACTGTTTACACATTGTTTCACATTATTTATGTTTTTTAACTTTGTACCTTTCTTGGCTCTAAAGAGATAAAAAAAACATCTATGTACTATATACAGTTTTTGCAGTAAACTTTGGTACAAATATAAAATTGTATAAAATGATAGTTAAAAAATAAAGTTTCGCGAGCTTATTATATCCACGAAATATCCAGCGACAACCCTTCCAAAAAATCCTGGGAAGACCGTCAGTAAGTTGGCGAATATTTTTGTTAATGCATTGTTGCGATCGACGTAAAAATTAAGATTGTAACTGTTTCAGTCTCTTAAGGTACGTGAGCCTTGTGCATTTCATTGTTGACAATACTCAGTTGTGGCGGAGCCTGATCATCGTTATTCTAGCAAAATTTAACCACTAATCATACGCTTCTGCATCAAAAAGACCCCCGCCTAAGATTCAGGTGAAAAAAAGTGGAAAACCTAATTTCCTTGCATCAGAATACAAGTACCTGCATCTATTGAAATCCCTGAATATACAGAATTATTTGCTAATGTTGATGATAGTAACTGTCACAAAGTTTAACGAAAAAATCACACATAGTTTCATATGTTTACAGTAATGATATCTGTGCAGGGCATGTTCGATTCAACCAGCGCGCCAGTATTTCAACGCTTTCAGCGCTTTGATTGCAAAAAGTTAGTCCAATCAATATTTACCCAACAGTGAGTCATATTGCATTCAAAAGAAGCGCTCGATGTAATTTCGTTATTTTCGCACTCTAATTTTTAGTTGATTCTGATTTAGGTGACCTTATTGCAAAAAGTTAGTCCAATCAATATTTACACAACAGTGGGATATATTGCATTCAGAAGAAGCGCTTGATGTAATTTTGTTATGTTCGCACTGTTTATTTTTCAAAATAGTAGCTCCATATTGAGTTTCAACAGTTATTGCTCTGACTCTGAGTCATACTCGTATGTTGAAAGCGCCCAGCTATGTTCCTTGGAACACAATTTACCTACTTGCAAAAAGTTAAAATATATGCCTTTATTTTATAAAAAAATATATAAAGTTCACCATCTTTAAACCACGAAACATCAGCTTCTTTGCTCGTCTGGCCCGGGTCGGTGGCGAGCTAGATAACCTTTGTTTTCGAGCCACTGCAGCATAGGGGAACTAAAAACGATGTATTTTCCAGGAGTTCAAAACAGCATAAAATGCCTTTTTTCTTACGAATTCCTTATAAAGCAGTTGCAGTAAAATTCTATGCAAATCATGGCGGATATTTTATAAATATAACACTGTTATAAGAGCAAAATTGAGCAATTTCCGTCCAGAGAAGGATCCACTTGAGCGCAATACAAACTTCCTCGTTTAAACTGAAATGATTCATTAACAAAATGGTGTAGGTTGTCGCCTTAAAATGGAGGTTCTTTTCCTTATACTAATCGGATCATTTATTACATTTGTTGAAATTCTAGCAAGTAAGTGAAACATTCATTCAAGTTAAAATAATAGTCGTATTAATAAAAGGTATTCTTTTTCGTTTGTTTTGTTTTCTCCACGACAAATTATTAGTTTATTGGGCACTTGTTCTTAAGGCAGACTTATCTTACATGTAGCATTTTAAAATCCATAATCATACAGTTTCCATTGTTAAAAAATTGTTTACAGCTGATCAAAAGTAGTTATTTCGATGGCTTTCAACAAATTGATACACATGAAAACTAACAGTTACTGTTGTGAAATCATATAAATGAATATTTAAAATACATCTCTATTGTAGGTCTAAAAATCGCATTAACAATTCATTTACACATGAAGTATAGTAACATGTTTCCTAAAACAACTCGCGGCATGCTTTCAGCAAGTTATGACGTTTGCAGAGAAATTTATATCTAATCAAGTTATTAACAATTTGATAAGATATTTTTTTCATCTATATAATGTTTAACAACGATATAACTTATTAAATTAGCTTTGTATCATTTCAACCTGAAATGCACGATATTATGATCAAAGCTAATCTGTGCTAACTATTATGGTAGCAAATTTCTATTGCTGATCATAAACGAGGGGAAAGAAACATGTGTTTAAAGGGAAGAGAACATAACATATCTTTTATAACATCCAGCTAGTTTAGTGCAACATGCAATAAATGCAAATAATTAATATCACATGTGGGTTTCCGCTCAACATACAAAAATCAAAATGAAATACAAAACCACACATAAAAGCATTTTTAAATTAGATTTATTTTAACAATTATCGTGTCTTCATGGATACATCACTTAAATTTGGATTTATCTCCAAACGACTATTCCCTAAATATTACAGAAAGACCTCGCTTTTAACTTCACCGATCTGACTAGAATTTAAGAAGTGTAGAGGTCTTTATTTCGGGGTGGAATATATTGCGAACGTGTAAACAACATTTAAGTCATGGTCTTAATATAATTGTTGTCTTAATTTCAGATCAATATTTATAAGAAGTTTTATTGTTTTTGATAATGTAGAATTAAAGTGACGTTCTAAAAAGAATCAAACGTTGGAAATACACATGGCCTAACACTAACATGACATTTAATCTAAGAAATGCATCGTTCGTATGAAAGAGCATACAACATATGAATTTGTGTTATTTCAACGAATTCTTCACTTTCAGATCAATGTGGTCAGTTGACTTTCGCGTCCAATGACGTCAGAGAAGAAGAGACAGCTACTTTAGTTCTAAACTCTACGTTACAAACTACTCAAAGAATTTGGCAAATAGGTGAACACACACCTATTTACAACAGCAGTACACCTGAAACTTACTGTAAATATGCAGAGGAAAAATATAAGAACATTTATAAGCTCCACATATATCATGTTGACACATCTGACAAAGGAGATTATTTAGTTTTTTGTCATGTAAAAAATGGGGAGAACGTATGGAGTACACGATCACCGAAATTGATAACTACGGCGAGCAGCAGTCGAGGTTCGGTCTAGAATTATATTCACCTTATTTTAAGGATTGACGTTCTCTCTCTCTCTCTCTCTCTCTCTCTCTCTCTCTCTCTCTCTCTCTCTCTCTCTCTCTCTCTCTCTCTCTCTCTCTCTCTCTCTCTCTCTCTCTCTCTGTCTCTCTCTCTCTCTCTCTCTCTTTCTCTCTCTCTCTCTCTCTCTCTCTCTCTCTCTCTCTCTGCGACAAATGACATATAAACATTGTTAACAATTTTTTATGAAGTACTAATGTTTGTAGAAAATATGCTTAAGGACTTTTGAAAGCCACCGAACAGGGCAAAAATCAAAATATTGCATTCTCGGGTCATTAGAACCAGTTCATTTGGCTTTAAAGAAAATGCACATAACACTGCAAGCCACCTATCCCCGGGTTATTTAGTACTTAATTTATTGTTATAAATATAATGTTTTGCATCGATCGTGCTCAACAGATTTCAAAGATTATTCAAAGGTAATTTATAACAGTATAAATAGAATATACGTGAAACGTTTTACAGCCGTCATACGGCACACACGCAGCTATTGTGACTAAATAACTGATATAAATGAAAAGGGGAAAGTCACCAAACACGATATATATAAACATATTGCAGGCTCCAAAGGACCTATGATAGCCACCAAACACACAAATATAAAATGGCTTGGTTTGAACCTGTTAATGAGCAGTAATTGGAATATTTATAATTGTCTACGCCGACTTTCGCCGTGATGAGCGCTAAACAATATCTACACAAACACATGAATTGAATCGAAAAGGAAATCTAAAACGTAGCGGCAGTAAATCTAAATCATGTTCACATTCGTTCAGTTTTAATTGTTTATACGTGAACAATGAAATGCTATTTTCATGAACCAAACCGTTTACATTGTATGTTAAAACAAAAAATATAAATAATTCAGTGAAAATGGAATCTTGATATGATTCACAGTCGTATTCAGCTCTATTGTGAATGACTAAAATTCCAATTAACCAATTTTGCGCTATAAATTGAGTTTAAAATTAAAAACAAAACCTTTATTTTTGAGTAAAATAAGTTCAGAGTCCTTAAATTGTTGACTTTGATGTATTATATTGTTTTAAATACCACTACGGCATTGATTTTGACTGGGTTTGTTTGATCATTTGTATATGCACCTAATGAAATGTAACAACAACTATAACAAGAAATATTATTAAAAAGATAAACGGCGTTGATGGAAAAGATTTATATATACATGTATATAAGAAAGAAAGAAATACATAGAGGCGAAGCAGACACAGTTTAGTTAGTAAATTTTACTTGTTATAGCTGTTGACGAACCCTTCCTGCCTTCTTAGTATGACCAAGCGATTAAGCGAACGAATCATGACAACTTATAAATTCATTTAAAGTGTCTTTGAAAAAAATGTTGAAGCTGTTGCAACAATTTCATACAGTGATAACAAGTCGATTAAAGAAGCAATATATTTCACTAAGTCTTGATCTACATTTATTCAGTTTCAATAAAATATCTCTTGTAGAGTTAGAACTCAAGATGAATAAATGTCATTGAAATTTAATATATTAAATAAATAAAAACACCCTGTTACAAGAGCGAAATCTACCAACTTTTACGTAAATTAACTTTAAAAAAAGTGTCAGTACTGAGTATTGAACCCGGGGCCTTACGCTTGCGTGCGAGAGTGTTAGCCACTACACTACAATGAACTTGTATTATGAACTTGAAATTAACAATCAGTATCAAAGGAACTAGAAAGGAACCAGTAAGAACTAGAAATATCTACACTTCCTTTTCGTTTTACACTGTGTACTGTACGCATGTTTGTACCTGACACCCAAGAATATTCCATATAAAATTGTATTTAAGCCATCAATATTGACAACTGGTTATTTAAATCGTAAATATGTTTTTCTCCAATACAACACCCACTTACAACCAATCGAAAAAATCTATTTGATTTTTCCGCTGCATAATAATAAAAATCCCACTAGATACCTCTCCACCCTGCTAGATGCCTCTCTGGCTAGCTACCAATCGAAATAGTTTATTTCATTTTACCTCTGCATAATAATAGAATACGAGTATTATTTACAACATTTCATTGGTCGAAAAACTAGGTCAAAAGTGACCTTAGACAGGTAACGCCGAAAAATATACAGCGAAAAATAACATCAAAGTGCTATACACTTTTTCGTACACATTAGTTCAAAGACAAAACATATCTCATCCCAAGTTATTGAAAGTAAATGTTTTGTAGTTATAAAAACATAGTATGATCTTCAACATTGCTCATTTTAGAAATCAACTGATCAAACGCTTAAGATTACCTTATTTACACGCATTAGCGGTCACTGTTTTAATCCAATCACTATAATTGAACTTTCGAAACCCGCATGTGTAAAAGATATTACCAACCAGTAATAGATGAAAAAGCCTATGGAACTTTGAAAGCCACCGAAGACGACAAATATGAAAATATTGCAGACTCGGTTTGATTGAGCCTGTTCATGGACAGCAATAGAAATGCATATTACTGCCCACGTCGCCCAGCCCTGGGTTGGGCGCAACTCAATATTTGTACCGATTAACAGTACAATTTTGATCCTTCTCAAACGACGGTATGCAGTAAGACACTGGATCTTTTGAGATACGTATTAAGTAGGATACAAGGTCAACTCAACTTCAAAAAAAGTTTTCACATATTCAATGACAAAGAATACTTTGATTACCTCTTCTAAAATTATTTAAATCAAAAACCCATTGTTGCAAAAGTGATCTACCAGTTTTAAGATAGTTGTTTTCGAATAGTTATTTTTAAACTAATATTGTTTATTTCCCCTCTACTGGTCTACGTAAAGACGTCAGTAATTGTGTAAATGGCTACTCTTAGGCCGGTGGCCAGGAACATGTTTGCCCCCCACCCCCTTAGGTCTTAATAATATGTTCCCCCTAAAATTTGTAGTAAAAATATATGGATTTTGAATCTTTAATTCTGCTCTATTCCTGATACAATTTAATAAAACTTATATTTTTATGTAAGGATGAAGTATTATCTGTTGATTGATTAGTTTTCATTTCAAAATTTTTGCACTTAGGTAACATATTTAGTGTATAAGATACATAACCCTAAAAAGATGAAATTTAAGTCAGTTACCTGTAGGATTTTTTATTTGTAATCAAACTTTGGCAATAACACATGTTTTTGAAAGCTTCATGATCAAACAATGTAAAACAGTGTGATTATTATAAAAATCATTCTGGCAATTGTAATAATTTTTCCATAATCTTATATGTTACCATATCGCTATTTCAAACATTATATTCATGTTTTGGGATAAACAAGCATAAAATATAGAGTGTAATTAAATTATTGAGCTTAATAAATGTAAGTGTTCTTGAAACTTGCATGACATCAAATTTTCAACATACATAACATATGTTACTAATTAAAATAAGGCTTATTACCTTGTTTTTGTTTATTTTTATGGTGTTAGCTGATATCTATTTGAAGAAATTAACTACGTGTGATCTGTGCAATGTCCTGATGTTTGTAAACCCTGTGTGGATTTCTAACTACATTCACAGTCGTTTTTTAACTAATATTACTGATTGAATGAAGTATTTTCTCTAAAACTGATATTAGAGAGGTTGAGATTAAAGACGTGTACGTGTACGGGTACGTGTAGTAGATATTTCAGTGTTTTACGTCATCAATACATGTGTAGATAAAATTTACTACAAGTCATTTTACACGTTATCTCCGTATACAGAATGTTCTACACGTACGCCAAGTACTTGTAGATTGCTGCTAATTTATCTGTTAAAATATCAGGAAATGACTTTAGCCATAGTTAGTATATATCTTTGTTCCTTAGTTTCTGTATAAAGATGTAATGAAATCAACGTCGGTTATTTCCGAAAGGTAAAAGTTTAGCTGCCCCTAAGTTTGATCTTATATCAATTTCCTGTTCAATATTATATAAATTTATGATATCTATTTATTGGCTTCGATAAAAATGTTTCACATAAACACAACAAAATAGAAAAAGAATCATGCTTAAGAGTTCTTACTATCCTTGGCGAGAAGTGAGTTTTACTTGACATGGCGTTTGAGATGTAAGACGGGTACGCCTACGTGTACGTGTACCGAAAATCATTTGGGTACTACTTCATCAAGGTATGCGTTTCTTAAATACGGTACAAGTCACTATACTAGTTATCAACGTAAAAGGTACCTTCTACACGGAATTGAAAAACGTGTAATATTTACTGCCTTGTAGATCATGACTGCAATACAACGAAGAGTCACCTCCCCTGAATATTGTGATAATTATAATTTTTGACAACACTTTATTTTAATCACTAAATTTCATATACATCATCCATTTTTGTATTGTAAATTCGATACTTGTTAATTGTATTTATCTATCTATGAAAAATAATCTTTTAAAAAATATTATATAGTCATTAATGAAAATTTATATCTATGAATACATTTGCTGTTACTAATATTGAATAATGAAAATTCGTCTATTGTTAAAACCCAAACATATATAAGAAAAGATCAGTGATTGTGGTTATCATACTCTTCTTATCATATTGTGTTTCAATGGAACTTTACTGCTCCTGAACAACACGTTTTTTACTGTATTCATGTATATCTGAATAATTTTGAATACTCTGTGAGAAACTTTCCCTTACCTAAATAAGAATTTGCGAAGTAAAATGTGTATTTAATATTTTTTCGTTCAATAATTTAATAAAATATCCATATTTAATATTCTTGTCTGTCACGTGACTGTGAATATATCGATAATGTACTATATTTTGAGAACTAAAATAGAAGAGAACCGAAACGCACTAAATCTCACTTTGGAAATTTACAAGTACACGTACTATTACAAGTCGCTTTTCTCAAACGTTTTTCATAAAAACAGTGTCGTGTACGTGAACTTGTAGCTTACACGTACCCGTACACGTACACGTCTTAAATCTCAACCTCTCTATTGTTGTACAAAGAACTGATTACATTACAAAACTGTATCACGACTACATGTATGCAATCATTTAAAATTAAACTATAAAATAATACATGTAATAGTAAGTCGTTTATAGTGTTTACTATATTATGTTATGTTATGTGGTTAAAATTTTAAAGTGTTTAAGCTTGTCCAATTTAAACCTTCAAATCTCCGTAACATATAATTCTGAAGTTACAATATTGACAAGGAACAATGCATTTATGAATTAAATTCTAAAAAAATAATTTTTAGAAATGGTTCCGAAAAAGTAAAAAGACAAGAGATAAAAATATTGCTTTGAAAAGTGTTACAAACAAAACTAATTAAAATTAATTATATGTTACCTAATTATTTAAATAATGTTTTTTAGAAAGATCACTTAAATAAAGAAAATAAATTTCTAAACCGTGTTTTAGCCAGTAATTTGTATCTAGATTACCATATAGTCATTCATAATGTGAATTTGAACTTTCTATAAACTACTGTGGTATCATTTAATTTCGCTGGCACGAAATTTCGCGCAATCGCCGAAAATGACTGTTTCGCGCGGACGTAAATTCGCGCAAATCCAATTTTTCAAAAAAAAAAAAAAGAAGATAAATTATTATTACAACCGATATTCGACTGATCCGTTATCAACACCTATTGTTTATTCGAACATGCGAGCTAATCATGTGTAAGTTGGCAGGGGGTCAATTACCACTTCCTTTGTTAGTCAATTATCGGACCGCTGTTTTTAATCGGGGACGCTAATTGACACAGGACCCGTTTGATCCATATTTCCGGACCATTCATAACATAATTGGCATGTTAAATTGCGTACCCGTTTTATTTTCCGAAGTGTCAATTGATTGTAAAACAATTACTGAAAACAGAGGGTTGTAAATTAAAATTGAACTTTTCAAACACATTCAAACGCTATTGCTTCCAACTACACTATGTCAAAACACTCGACTGCCTTACGAAAAGAAATATTCCAAACGGTCTTAATACTTTACAAATTGTCACAAGAAACAAGAACGTCTCAAAATTGTCAGAATTGTCAAATGGAAACAAACATGTAACCAGTAGATAACAGAAATACGTGTCAAAATAAACAGAGTGAGATGACAACGATACTGTTTTCTAAAACGTGACCTGACCTATATGCCCAGTCTAAATTGTCGTTACAATTTTGAAGTAACATGTAAAATATTTCAAAAGAAATTTTACAATAATAACTTATTTTATTTCCTTTAACATTTAAAATATTCAATACCTTAAATTTATATCACATAGCGATACGGGCAACTAAATACGAAGTGTAGGTCTATTCGGACATTAGCACGTTTCGGATACGTATAGATGTGGAACTAGATGGTTGAATTTTAGCTTAGGTTTTAAATTCGCGCACTGGCTCGAGCGCGAAATACGCGAAAATTAAGCCATCGCTAAATATAATGATACCACAGTATATTTACTTAAAACAAGGTTGAAAGCACCATTTCTGGTCTTTTAGCGGAATAATAACTGACATTGCTGTTAAATAAAACATGTAAAATAACAAAAATAAATTCTTCGTAATGAAACCTTTTTTTTCTATTGTTCAAAGCTTACGAATTTGTTAAGAATTCCTTAAGATCTTTGTAGAATGTTATTTTTCTTAAAGACAAATAAGTGTTAAAGAGAAACATCCTAATTTGAAAGACAATCTGTGTAATGCAGGTGATGGTAAGCTTATAGACAAGTTAACGTTGACTTGTGTATAATAATTTGTTAAGGTAAAAATTCTTTGACTTGTGTAAAAAAAAAAGCTATATAATGCTCATGCTGTTTCATTGTTTTACAAATTCTACTCTGAACCTTAGTATTTTTGATGAAAAAAAATTATTTTAAAAACATTTATCAAAATGTTAATTAACTAATTATTTGCAGTCTCTTGCTTTTCTTATTATTTTTGCTGATTATTAAAGTAAAACTTGGTAACATATTATAGGATGACAAAAGACATAAATAGAACAAAAAACAAATGATAAAAAATTGATAAAAAATTGTTAATTTTGTTGATTCTTTCTTTTCTACATTTTGTTAGAACAAATTAATGTTATCTGCCTCAATCGAGAGTATCTGGACTAAGCTTTAGACTGGATGCAACAGCCCATGATATGTGTCACTGAGCCATATTAATAGGCTTATTGTTAATTTAAAAAGATTTAAAATAGGACGAACTTGAACCATCTACATCATACACATTTATTTCAAGACAGTTGCACAGATCATTTACCTCTAAAGTTTAACTACATTTAAATTAAAAATACAGATCATTTACCTCTAAAGTTTAACTACATTTAAATTAAAAATACATTACTGTTTAATATCACCAGCATCAATACCTTAATTTCCTTTTGTAACATAATCCTTAATATATATTACCTATTTTAATACAAGATACATAAAGTGAAGGAAGGTTGGTAACTAAAATACGTTTTTTTGGGTAACATATTTAAACATGGTGATTTTTGATATGGTATTTATTTTGATTATGATATAAAGCTAACTAATCGTTAAAACTCATGAAGAGGTGTATTTAAACAAAAACAATTACACCAAAACTTCAAATTTATTAACAATAGGCATAAGTATATGATGATATAGCATAATACTAAAGTCACATATAACTAAAGTTATAGATAATATAAACAAAGTGTATAACACAGTTTACATTTTAATCACACAATATGTCTTTCAGGGTTTATTTTTTATAATTTATTTTATTTAAATTATTAATATTTTATTTGCTATCTTTGAGATGTTTTTTCCATTGTTTTTTTTTTTCAGATATTTTGATTTTCGGAATTTACAAATATATGTATTTATTTACATACATTAAACAAGAAGTGTG
The DNA here is from genome assembly GCA_038501625.1 of Corbicula japonica. NCBI lineage: Eukaryota > Metazoa > Mollusca > Bivalvia > Venerida > Cyrenidae > Corbicula > Corbicula japonica. The sequence continues at coordinate 6,302,299 of JAZAYU010000026.1, forward strand.
TATCAATATGACTTTATTACATTTAAATACTGCATTCTTATTTATATTAATGAATGAAGCAAAACAACCAGAAATTACTTGCTAATGTAAGTAAGAAATGTTTCATACAACTTTTTAAACTAGGTTTTGATGTTAACTTACATATCTTAATGACTATTTATAGACCTATACCTTAGGTTGTAGATGTTTTTGTGCATTAAAATTAAAAACAACATCTTCCTAGTGTAGAAAAATAGGTTTATTTCAGAACTTTTATAATTGGCAATTATTTCTTCTTTCAATGCATAAAATTTTCTCAAAGGTCACATATTCAAACAGGCGTTACGGTAAAACGCCCCACTCGCCAGAAAGCAAACAAATTGCAAAATGCGAAGAATGGGATAGGCTTTCAGAAAAACATACCCTTCAAAATTCCCCCAGGGGGGAAGGGGGGTCTATTGGCAGCTCAAGGTCTAATACATTATGGCTTGTTTCCCAATTTCTTTTCTTTCGGTAACAAATTTCAATACGGGCTTTTGTCCCAATGTATATCACTGTATAACATTTGTCCAGCATTCTCATTTATCGTACTATATTTTACTTATAAGCACAAATTACTTGCTACTGCACGTAAGAAATGTTTCATACATCTTATTTTACTAGGTTTTTACGTGACGGTGCGGGTTCGCTCCCAGCTAGAGACACTATCATTTGAAATTCACAGTAGCGCTATTTGTGCAGTGTGGCGGCCATAAAAAGTATCCCCGTACAGTCAGTACTTTTATCAGTAAATTAACCCGTTACCGATGTCATGCAGTGATTCCGATCAACGGTTTTTTGGCGTTGTCCCGGTTAGCTCAGTTGGTTACGTCGCAGGAATTGCATGGCTAGGCGCTGTCGCCGTGACGGTGCGGGTTCGCTCCCAGCTAGAGACACTATCATTTTTAATCACTTTTTTATCCTTATACCTTAGGTTACAGATGTTTTATTGTATTAGTAATGTAGATTAGAGCTTCCTGGTGTAGAATAAATAGGTTTATTTTAGAACTTTTACAATTGTCAAATATTTCGTTCTTACACAAACTTCAAAGGTAACATATTCAAACAGGCGTTACGGAAAAACGCCCTATTCGCCAGATTGCAAACAACTTGCAAAATGTGTAGAATGGTATAGGCTGTCAAAAAACATACCCTTAAAAATTGCCCAAGGGGGGAGGGGGTCTATCTCGACCGTGCTCAAGGTCTATCTCGACCGTGTTCAATTTCCTATTAAAACCTGTTGAGGCAAGTGAAAGGTCTCTGCACCCTAAATTGTGCTTTAAACAACCGTTTAAGCGCGGTAATCACTCAGATTTTCACTTAATTTAATTGTCTGTGTAATTTCAAAATAGACAATTAAACAATCTCATGCTCTTGTTTCAGATCAACTTGCTTTTTGTTTTAATACTCAGATAAATCCTGTTGTCAGTTTTTGTAGATTACGACAGGCTTATAATGTGTTGCTCGACAGTTTCTTAAAACGGCAAAGATATAAAATATTTAGCATACGGTTTGTGTTTCTAGGCATAAGTCGAAGATTTTGCCCTCGAAAGATGTAATTTTATTGGGAACCGGGACACAAAACTCGTTTACACATTTTCTAAAAGATTAGAAAACAACTTTTTTTTCACGACAAAATAGCGTTTGTATTAAAACATATTGTCTGATATATTTTCAAAATATTATGTAAAAGGATGACTGATAAATCAAAATTGTAAATATCGATTTCTGAATAAATAAATTAGTAAATATCACTAAAATTGAAATATGAATGAAATGAATAGATAACCCCAAATCCATACAAATACGGCGGCATTACTCAGCCATCCATGAAAGAGACAGACACAGTTCATACCTTCCATATATTTAAATATGCCTATATACTGCCATCCACAATAATTGACATTTTGCATGGTTTTACATTAGCATATTACCATCAAGGGAGGTAACTAAATCAGATAACTACGCTGATTTAGAAGTGAGGTATAATTATGAAGACTGAATCTAGCAGAACCTTGAACCTAAAGTGATGTACTTAGGATTTTTTATGTTTGAATTGAAATGTCGAATTTTGGAAACATGAAGCTCTGACATTAAAACAAACAAATTTAGTTTAGAAAACAAGTCGAATCTGTACGTACATATGATGTAGGAAGTAAATGTCACATTTTAATGTCACGTTTAATTTTGAGAAAATCGTATTCAATTCATATGCAATATATAAATTTAAACATGCCTTAAAGATTAAATTTCACTTGTTTTGTTAGAATGACTCATGAAAACTATTATAGCATGTTGTGAAGAAAGAGAAAGCTCATTTATTTTTTTTGATGATTATGTAAATACACCTATGTTTAAAATACTTTAAGAATAACGCATGATTACGTTCACAGCCAACCTTATTTATTTTTTATTTAGATTGTGTAAACTTGTTTAAGACATAATTCTGATAAATAATAGATACAGTACGAAAAGTAAATATTCATTTACAAGAGGATAATTCTGATAAATAATTGTTCAATTCCGAAAAGTAAATTTACATTCGCACGTGGATAATTATTTCGTTAGTGTGGCGATTCCTGATATGCATATTTTACTTTTTTTAAATTTAATAATAATTAAGTATTAACACGGAACCTTATTTTTTACAGAAAAGAACTGCGGAAGTTTGATTGCCAGGCAAACTAATGTCAGAGAAAAAGATGATTTCGAATTGTCGTTTAAGAATTATTTTGACCAACAAAACATATCGTTGCAAAAGTGGGATACTTACGAGAGTTCCTATCACAACATCAACAATCCTGAAATCAGTGAATGTGGAGATTGGATAAAAGTACTGAGAGTAAAAGGTTCTGGAACCAGGTACACTAACACAGAAACCTACAGAGTGTCATGTGGACAAATAGTTTCGAATGTTGTTAATATCACTATTGGTAGGTAGCACGTTTATATAGGTAACTCTTATAAGTTAAATAATTTAGTACGACGTTCGAAAAAAAACGTTAAATTTCTCATCAAGGATTCGGAATATACATTTCAAACTTGAATTATAATAAGATACATCATTTCCACTTCTTTGTGTGAAACAATAATTAAATTCTCTTCAACTTTTTAGAAACCACTGGCATTTAATCAAGGTAGGGGTAAAACCAAAAGTCACAAAATTGTCGGTAGTGGCTATATTCTCCGAAAACGAAAATTCATGTCTCGTCGTTTGAATGTGATTTTTAAGTAATTTTGAACAACTCTATACAATTCTGCAAAAATGCGATTGTTTAGATGTTACACAGAAGACTTTTAAGCAGTTTTTGCCGTTTTCAGTACATCCTCTCTGCAAAAGCTACGGTAAATTTTGTGACTTTTGGTTTTGCCCTCCCCTCTGTTACATTTCATTTGTTTAAGAACGCACAAAGGGATTTAAACGGAAATTGCAGAAAAATAAGTACAAATTTTGCATCTTGTTATGTTTCAAATTTGAAGACTGTACTCCATTTCTATGCGGAGAAATTTAAATTTTTTGATCGGTGTTGTTAGAACATTGGTTAAGTGTAGTTTTTATGTGTTTTCTATTCTCTTCAGAGTGCGCACACATTTGTTTCACCGTATAAGAAAAGGTAGAGCGACAAGTCCATATTAAATACTCTTAACATACATAGTTTTTCACTAAATGTATAATAAATTGTAACAACTGGCAAATACTATTGTTCTAAAAGAGTAAAGTTTAACACATTTATATCTAGACGAAGAGCGATGCGCGGCGTTTTTTTTCTGCTTAAGTTGTAAAGAAAAGGGAGACTGCTAGAATGAATAAGATCAAGTACTTTGTATGTATTAAACAGCTGTCAATAAATGAGATGAATTTGGTTTAGGAATCAAGGAAATATTTTTGGTTTGATATTTACCTTTTTGAGGCAAGATGTAGTAGTAATTATATCTGTTATGTGGAATTAAAAACAAAATAAAAGAAAACAACAAACAAAAATTGATAAACAACAAAAACAAATAGGGAGTTAGGGCCAGCACCTACGAAAAGGACATGGGACGGGGAATGATCCATGTTATGTTTAAGCTAATCAAAAAGAAAATATTATAGGACTTTAAGATATACCTATAAGAATAAACACATATTCAAAAATGCTTAAATATATTGTTTTGCATTTGTGCTTGTCTGTGAAATGAATGATTCATATTTATGATCCCCTGTCAAAATTCTTTTCTGTTTAGTTCCGTCAAATGTTTTGTCGTTAAGGACAAACCCATTCTTTTATCTGGGGACAAGACTCCGCGGAACATGGAATGGTATTAATATGAAAATACCGCATTGAAGGTTCCATATTCCGCGCCATATGCACTCGATCGTTTTGGATGGTTCGAAAGATTACTGTTTATTGTTGTTAAAATTGGGTTGCGCTCAATGCGGAGCCAGGCGGCATTGGCAGTAATACATGTATGCATTTTCATTACTGCCCATAAACAGACACAATCAAACTGAGTCTGTAATATTTTCATTTTTTTTTCGATGGCGTTCAATGTTCCCTGTTCATGTATTACGTATAAAAAGAGTAAAACTATCTTGTATAAATACTGCATTTATCAAACTATTTAACATTGGAAATGTTGACTGTATTAACAATCACTGTCCAAAAAGTATATGTCAGTATTTCGGACATCACAAAGCATCGCGCAAATATAACTTCTCTTCTAATTACCATAATAAATGCAAGTGAGCGCATACGTTTGTGTATTAAACGGCTATTTTCAAAAATAAGGCACACGATTATGTAGAAACAAGAGATAATGAAATGTTACAATTAATCTGCTTCGAACATGTAGTGACAAAAACTGTTTTCCACTGCATGTTTTATAGCACGTGCCTATTACATACCGTCCAGGTTTAAGAACATTTGAAAAAGATGTGGTGTATGCCATTACAAATTTTGACCGTTGGGTGTTTACCTATGTTGGTCAAACCCTGTATCCTATATGAACAAATAACATACGCTCGTATATATCGACTCAATAATACAGCACCGCTTATTACGACGGGTGAAAAAAAAAAACGAGACAAAAAGGAACATAGTATTACGTAGAAGTTAAGAACATCGAAGATTAGGTAAGTTGATTGCTTTGGGATTATAATTAATTCAAGGTAAATTATTACTGCCGAAAAACTAAAAGTTATTCCAAATTAAATCACGATGTCCATCAGAGCACTCAAGGTCCACTGATGTATTGTACTTTTAAATGGATATGAACTCTTCGTCGGCAAAATTAGTTATTGATTTAGTGGTCGTTGTTGTTGTTGTTTTTGATTCGAAAATATTTAATTTTACCAAAACAAGTTACGTGCTTCTAACCAATGTTTTTAATATGAATACTTAAATAAATCTTAAGTATAGTCAATATTGAAAAGTATGCTTTGATATATGTTAAACAGAACACAACCAACACAAATCGAGTTCTTTAAACCGTTTGAGGTTTGTTTATCATTTAGTTTAAAACATGTTAATTTTGAAAAAAAGAACAATATTATTTTTGCATGAATCTCATTGTTGTGCTACATGCAGTTACTATTCGATTAAATTTAATTTTGAATATTAACCATGTTAAGTGCTTGTTCCTAAATATTGCCGATTAGAGAGTAAGAGAGTCCAACTCGTTTCTTTTGAAAAGTTTATTGATTGACAGTATTGGAATTTCTTTTTTGTTAGCAAACAAAACACAAGTTACAACATATTTTGTTCTTAACTTTTGATTTATGAATTTAACGTGAACATTTATATCATATATCCTTTCTTACCACACACATTATCAAAGAAAGTTTCCACATCAGTTACTTCCCTTAACCAGTAAAATTAATCTCTTCTTACCAAATTTTGTTAAAACTGAATTTGGCGTTGAGTTTAAACTGAATTTTATATTCATCAAAACATGCTTAATAAACATTGTATGTTGTATATTGAAATGTCGAAAGGATTTTTTTGAAGACTTGCATTTTTTGCAGTAGATCCTAGAGTTGTCGGCAAACCTAAAAGTCAACAGTATTACGAACTACGAAGTTGTTTATTACTTTAAGGCTGAGCTACAGCCTAGCTTTCAAACCCCAACCCACCAACCCTACCACAAAAATAATAAAAAACTAGTTTTTTATAAGGAAACATTAATGTATACCTCCTGCTGGCTACTGCAATCGTTTAAAAGTCCATTTTATGTTGTGAAGGCATTGGTCACTATTATCTTAAGAAAAGGTATATGCTGTGACAGACAGATTTTTCGTCTGTCTTCATGCAAGCCAACCATAGTGTACAACTCTCATAAATGCAAAATGCTTGCATATAATTGGCTTAATAAAATTAAATAAAATTAGCGATATGCTACTTAAAAATCGCATTTTTGTCAATCACAGATGTCGTTTGTGGAAGTTAAAAAGAGTAAACTAAGGTAACATACAAATATCGCGATAATGTAACCCATAAATTTCGCGGCTTTTTCTTAGGTGACGAGGGATAAAACACAATTGAATACTATTTTATTAATCTGTTGAGTATTTATTACTTTTATCAATTTAACATGTAGAAATGTCTTATCAGAACAGTGAACCGCCTAACAGATGCACGGTTCCTATCGTTAACAGCGTATCCATTTTATCTGACAATTTGTAGGCAATTAATAGAACATTAATGGTAGCTGGGTCTTGGGTGGAATTCTTAGATATGATGGTGTAGCCCAGTAGCTGCAATTTCAAATTATTTTGGTCAAGCGTGTTATATAGTATCAAGTTCAACACTATATGAACGTTTGATATACTTTGTAGATCGTGAACAGCCAGAAAAACCAAGGTTTAGAGATGTCCAGAACATAAATGACTGCAATAAGTGTATTCCTGCAAACGTTTCAACACCAGTATCCGTAATCTGTGACAGTGAAGGAGGATATTTACAGTCAAAACCATGGAATTTCTCAATGTGGATGGATGATAAAATTGTAAACAGCACACAAATCGTCCACCATCAACGACTTACACTAGCATATGATTTTACACCATCGAAACAAAATATCCACACCAAGTTCAAGTGCATGGTATTGAATCCAGCCGCACAGGATGAATTATATGAAATTGCAAAAGTTTATGTTTACGGTAAACACGCACCAGATGTTTTCATTTACATCGAAGTTCAACATTTTTTATATCCCAAATGTATTGTAATTGACGAGATATTAATCATATTTTTACAAATAAGAGTAAACCTTTCAAATTAGCCAATATATTCAGGGACTAATTGTTTAATGTTTGACGGAATTTCGTGATTGTTTACTCTTTAGTTCATGTACATGTAGAGATGTATTCTCTAAAGGTAAAACAAACGTTTCAGTTTAACACTTTTTTTCATTTAAACTAAATAATTTGGTTGTATAAAAGCTATTATTTTACCGTAATTGATTTTAATGATGACTAACACAGCTGTACAGCTGCTTATGCTGGCAAATCGTAAAACCATAAGTCTAAAAAACATTTTGTGACATTTTTCAGTAAAACATACGAGTTAGTTCACTTGTTTATCATGAATTTTCAGTCTATGGACTCTATCAAAACAATACTTAACACTTTGGATTATTTTTTATTTACACTTTCAGTAAAGCCGTCAAGGATAGAACTTCAAGGACTTTCAGTCATGGAAAACCAAAGCAGTGAAATACTGTGCATCACTTACGGAGGGAGACCGCCGCTTAAGCCAACGATTACCATAAATAATATTAAGCAAGACATGGTGCTATTACAGATTATAACAGAGGACGAAACATACACAGTACGAGGAGGTTTAAATAAAACGTTTACGAGAATTGACAATAATGTCTCCGTGTCTTGCTGTGTTGATCCGCTGCTGGGCAGTGAGTGTAGCGAAAAAAGTCAAATAAATGTTTTGTGTAAGTTACACTTTAAGTTTTATTACTTTTCAATATTTATACTTGTCTTGCACTTCAATAGCTGATGAAAGTTTGAAATGTAATTTACTAATATATAGTTTAAATTAAAAATCAGTTATGATTAGGTCTTTAGGAGGTGAACTTCTTATTCCATGTATGTTTACAACTGCTTTAGGGCTATATACCATACACAAGTGTCTGTCAGATTTATATTTTCAACACACTGTTGCTTCAATATTTTAACTTCATTATACAACGAGATATTAGACATACTACATGGAAAAACCAAACTTTAAAGCAGTTTCCGCAAAAAGATGAAATTAACAATATCAGTTTTCATGATAAAAAATAAAGAATATAATTTGCTGATTTCTGCTGTAAGCGGTGGCGTAAGATTTCTAACATAAAAAGAATGAGAGAAAAACTTCTCTGTCGTGGACGTTGATTTTGAAGTTGGGTGAGGAACGACAAAACGAATTATTTAACACGAAAAAAACGTATCTTTGGTGTGAACTTGCAAGCCCATTGTTCGTTCACTTATACTTAGTAGGTTTTGTTATGATACATATAATATTCATTTGGTAGAACTAGATCTATTTGAAAACACAGGGAATGTTACCCGTTGGTCGTTAATGTTTCGGATAATATTATTTGGTCAATTTTTTTTTACACGACAGTTTAGCGGAATGACCATGCATGAAACTGAAATGTTTACTAAGGCAATATTAACAATGTTTAAATTAAGAGCCTGAATGAAATAGTACTTCGGTGCATTGTGGCAAAGGTTATAATAATGTTATAATGATATTTAGGTATTGTTTTGCAATTTACTGGTGTGAGATACCTTAACCAAACTGTCTAGGTAGGCTAAGTGGATACTTTGCACGGAATTGTATATATTTCTTTGGGGTCTAGGTCACAGTTGCTAATAATACTTTTCTTGTCCGGACAGTAACCTAATACTTTTTTTGTCCGAACATTAACCTGAACAGTGGTTTTGATAACCCAGACTTTGTTTTAGGAAGGCTATACGTCTTACACGGAGTCACTAAGGTGAAGTTCAATTTTTCTTTTACCTTAAAACGAAACTTTGTTGAGACCGATTAGTGGTATACCTGGTCGGTTTTATCAAGTGTCAGACTTATAATAAACAAGTACAAAAATACCCTCTGCTCGAAATTGTCAGAAAGGTAGGTATTTTTGGATGGTCCGTTGACAAAACTATATTAGTAATCCCTTGTCAAAGGAATACCTACCACATCCCCATGTCCTAAATTATCTTTGAAATGCCCGATGCGCAAAATTGCTTTTTTTCTTTAGCAACATTTATTTTTAAAACATCTCTCGGATGCAGGTTTTTCTATAGACAAGTCAGTGTCATATGTTTATCAGCATTTCAAACACATTGTAGGGTCATTGCTTTATTTCAAACCTAAAAATTAAATAACTGTAACAAGAAATTAACATCTGTTTATCTTCAATATTTCTGAATAAGTTAACATATTATGTTCTGTTTATATTCTGTAACAGTTGTGTATTTAAAATCTTAAACACTTTTAGCAATATTAAACAAAAAGAAAACAAATAAATGAAAATAAAACCATGTACAAACAATTCCAGTTATTATATATTTTAATACATACTAATGTTTTAGTTCCCCCCATTCAAATTACCATTAAAGAAGTTGTCAGGAACATAACAAAACGGGGTGATGCAAATATTTCATTGGTTTGTACGGTCGGTTCCTCAAACCCACCCAGCAAGATTGTTTGGACGGGAGGAATGAACGAGCATATAACAATTAAAGAAACAGTTTCAGAACATGTAAGTTGTGATAAAATGATTGTGTCTATTGGTAACAAAAATACATTTAAAGTTATTTCTTCATTTTAAGTTTCATTCAATTATATAATTCGCGTTAAAAATGATTAAAGAAAGGTCGGCAATGCGAAGAAAACAGAAATGTTCACGAGATACTTCCACCTTCTAAAATGTACTAGTACACTTTTTATATGAAAAAGACTGACGTTATAATTCAAATTGTCTTCAAGTTGAATGACTCCGCCCAGCTCAAGTAATACGAGACGGACTAAAATTTTGTTTTCAGATCATGTTGTTCATTTTAACCAGAGCTTACAACGGACGAAAAATAAATTGTTCTGTTGTGAACGATGCGTTTCCCCTCCAAACAGTGTCTTATATTGCCAACATTACGTGTAAGTTTAACTATTGTGATTTTCTTAATGGTTAAGTAGCTATACTTTAAAGTTTAGTTATTCATTTTACATTTACGAAGGCAGTCACGACACTATAAAAAAGGGGTTGTTTTAAAGAATTTACAGATGCTGATGACAAACATGTCTCTAATCACGAGATTGTAATTAGGTTTGAAAAATGTTAATTAGTTTAATGTAGAACTGTGGAGTATTTGAAATACATGGTGCAATGCTTATTCTAGACGCCTTTTATTTTAGTTAAGTTATACATTGTCGTTCACATTGTCGATTGTCGGTCGCAAAACCGGTAGCGAAAATACTATTCCTTATGCTGTACTTTCAATAAATGTCCGTCAAGTTAATCAGTACGACATTTGATGTTCTTTGAACACGTAATATTGTTAAGCACACCTAAACAACATTTGTGTAAGTTTATTTCTGCCAGTTTTAGTATGATTGTTTTAAAATGCCACACAGTTGAGCATAATATGTAACTGTTTTTTTATCACCTTTGGGACATATTCTTGTGTTTTATTGGAATGTTTTGGTTTTGGATTGATACACAGGATTAGACTTTAGCTCCATTTTTTAAAAGGATCCAAACAAGAACACTATGCACCTCTGGTCATAGAATGGATTTAATATAATTTATAAAATATATGGTACTAAATTGAAAAATTCAATAGTTAACGTCAAACATGTCAACTGTCCTTAAGTAGGCGGTGTCACTTGTCTTAATCCTGGTGTTTGGTAATCAATGGCTTCTGTGCAAAAACTTCTTCAAATTACAATGTAGCATGGTGTATGTGAAAGAAACCATAGAAGTAAATTCGTTAATTTTTAATTCAGATGCACCGTTGATAGATATACCTGGAAATGAGAACAGAATAGTATTTGTTGGCGATAATGTAACACTTACATGCCATGTCGACAGTAACCCGCATTCTAAAATTGTATGGCTAAATGGGACAAAAAATCTAACAGGTAAAAAAGGATAAGAAGTATGGTAGCTGGTAGACTTATTGCGGAAAGCAAACTATATGTAGCAAATAACGGCTAAAATCATAGAACGCTTAAAGAAAACTCTGAAATAAGTTTTCGCGATTGTATTACAGCACAGAGGGTGATTTTTGTCGATAAAATTATAACATTTTGTGCAGCAAAATATTTGTTATTTAGAATAAACGCATACTGTTTTTTTTTCTTTTTTTGCACAAGAAATGCACGCATTTTGGATTTTGAGTCGAAAGATAAATAAAGAATTTACCGTATATTTTACATCTCTGAATTGTTTTAGTTAATATCGTTCATTTTATATACCTTTTATTTTATCCACCTACCTTAATTTCATAGAGAAAAAAATAGGAAGAACATATATGGTAATAATTATTGAAAACATAGACTACCCCATCAATACTCCAATTATAAGGTAATCGCGTGGATAATACTTAAAAAGGTCACTGTGAGCAACATGTTATTTTATACAATATTTTAAAAGTACTCGTACATATATGGTATAGATATAATGTATTTATTATATTAGAAATGATCATGCATTATTAATATTATGAGTGTGTGCTTTTTTATTTTCCTAAACAATGCATAGTTACCTTTATTAATTTATATCCAATTATTAAATTGAACATATTTTTGCATCAACATTTGCTTTGTACAACATACGGTTAGTTTACTCTTTTATTGATGTTTCAGGCTTTGGCCTTTTATCAAAATAATTATGGTCAAATAATTATTTTGATGAAGGACATAGGCCGAAACGTCAGTAAAAGAGTGAATATTCTATATGATGTATTTACAATATCCCTTAGGACTATTTTTTTTTTCATTTTGCAGATATCAGTTATAAAACCTCTGATCTGATTTTTCAAAACGTTTCGTTGAGTGATTCATCCACTTACTCATGCTATGCGATAAACGACATAGGTTTTGAAAGAAAAAATGTAACTCTGATAGTAAAAGGTAAGTATAGCTCGGATAGGTCTCGGTCCCGGTCAAATGATGATGAAATTTCCTAGTTAAATAATACTTCAAAAACGTTTATATAAGCTTTAAGTTATCACCCGAGGCATATAATTTGATATGTGAAGTAAACTTTTGTGACGATCCTTATGAGCACATCACTTATTTTCATAAAAATTGAACAGGCTCGATCAAACAAATATTTTTATATTTGTCATATTCGGTGGCTTTCAAATTTTAATTTCTTATCCACGCTGTAGTTTAATATCACAGAAGCGTTGCTTGTGTCGTGTGGCGACTGTAAAATGTTTTCTCGTACATTCAATCTTTTAATATATATATCAATACTCGTTCAATTTTACAATATCTTTTTCAATACTCTGATCAGTTACGTCCTTTGATGGTCGTTGAGCACGATAGTACATGTATTAATTTCAAAAGTAATAATTTTAATATTATTTTTGTTTTAATACGTTAGCTAGTTTTCAGATGAATGGTTTCGATTTCATTGTACATTGCCATAATTATGTACACCGTTGTTTAAGATGGATCTAAATTGTACTGTTTTGTGGTGTGAATATCAAGTTGCGCTCAACACGGACAAGGCGGCGTTGGTAATAATATGCATTCCATTAATGGCCATAAATATGCTCAATAAAACATTGACTGTAATATTTTTAAATTTGTCTTGTTCGGAAGCTTTTAAAATTCACTTCCTCATATATTTTAACCTTTCTTAAAATATTTAATTCTTTCTGGGAGTAAAAGTTAAATTCACCACATACTTGTACTTAAGTATATGGTTTTTAATATTTTAGTCTATATGTTGTTCATCAACAACATCTTACTAGGAACCTATACTATGTATTGAACTCAAAGTAAACCACCAATTTCAATTTGAGATGATCTTGGTGCAGTAAAGCTTAACTTTACAGAAAAGTTCTCTTGTAGTATTGTCCAACAACATTGACCTGGCACTTCATTAATTTTCGTAAAGGTCATTGGATAAACACGGGTATCAGCGAATACGCCGATATATTTATTCAATTTACACCCAGTGATGTGTGGTGTATTGGAATAGATGCCGGACTACCGATTCAACGTAGATCGTAACGTTTACGAAATTTAACGAATATGGGGTCAAATGCAAGAGTGCCAGGTCAATGTTGTTGGACAATAACACAGACAATACATAACAGGTTACATTTACCGATCATATGTGCTTATGAAAGTAATAAATATACGCAGGATAACAAATTCATGTTTTTCAAATGCCAGTGAAACAGTTAACGGCGCACACATATATTCTTTTTTTTCAACAGCTGCAGTTGCAAGAACAATGAACACCATGATCATTAATGTGCCACATCTTATAATAAAAAATGAAAAAAAATGTCATCAATGCGCCGTCATGTTTTGTTTTTATATCATGCACCGTTGCATATCAGTCACCTTCCCCTTATTAGTTGCTCGTTTTAAATATAACCTAAATTCTGAACACCTTTATTGAAGGACAACAGTCAGTGTAACTATGAATGCTACCTATTTACTGGGAAAGCCAAAGAACTGCATATATACACTTTCATAGGTTGCAAAATAGGAACTAAATAACATCATTTATGAAGTCATAATTAACAACTGGTAAGGTTTTCAAATCACTCCTCCGCGTCGCCTTTTAACACATCAAACATAAACAGGGTGGGGAATCACGTGACAAAAACATGGCCGCCTACCAAAAAGTTCTCTCGGTTCGAGGTAAGTTTTTACTTGTTTCTCGCTTATTCCTGGACCATTTTAAATGAAATAAACACCCCGTTCACGAAGACTGATTGCATAGTGTATTCCAAATTTTGTTAGCTTTTGTAGTTTATGGGGTATTTCGTGAACAGTGTTTGGCAGTGTTCCCAATCATTTTCATTTTTTGCGTTTTTCACATCAGTTGCATACAGAAACTGGATATGTTTGCACCAGAATCATTTTTTCTGTCGGGATATAACACATTTTTCATGCAACAATCAGCTCACTTGCGAAAACTTGCCAGAAAAACGATTTCATCAAGATCCAAGTGTACCCTATCCCCGAGCAGTGCAAGCTGCCAAACACTGTACACGAAATACCGCATAAACTACAAAAGCTGGCAAAATTTGGAAATACATCATGCAATCTGTCTTCATGTACGGGGTACTTTAGTATTTATTTCATTTAAAATGGTCCAGGAATAAGCGAGAAACAAGTAAAACTTACCTCGAACCGAGAGAATGTTTTGGTTGGCGGCCATGTTTTTGTCACGTGATTCCCCACCCTGATAAAATGACCAGAGCAAACAAACGAAATGTGTTTGACCTTAATATTTTGTACTAGATCAATCACTGAAGCCCAGCGAGGAAACAAACAGGGCCAAGCCAGAAGTCTCATTGAGTGTAGTTGTAGTAAGTGGCGTTGCGGCTGTAATTGTCACAGTGGCCCTTATTGGATGTGTGACATTCTGTGTCTTTCGCCTTAGGCGAAAGCAATTAGCGAAGAAAACACAAACACACGGTGCACAGGAAGAAAACAATACGCAACAAATATCACAAGGTGAACGTGATAGGTAAGTGATGCCCAAAACTACTCTTTATCAGTAAGGTTTGCTTTAAGGTTCCGCAAAGATTGCAAATGGCGAAAAGTTGCTAAATTTTCAAAATTGAATTTTGGGGGAAATACTTATTGCCACCTAGATTTTAGTAAATAAATGTATTTAGCTATGGATGTAGTAAATGTTTGCAAGCTTAGTTTAGTCTAATTCATGTTCTAATTACTATGCACATAGTAAAACAAAAGAAAAACCGTTTGCATGAGAACTCTGAAACTCATGAACAATATTCCAAAGCAACTTATTCCTGAAATAAGTATATGCTGGTCTACAATGTTTAGTGCCCATTCGTCAAAATAATGTAAGGGTTTTCAAGAAATTCAAGGAAATCTTACTTCCTGGTTCAAAGTGAAAGTATAACTACTTTCACTTTGAACCAGGAAGTAAGGTTTTCTTGTTAACCCTAACATTATTTTGACGAATTTGCCCTAAACATTGTAGACCAGCATATACTTATTTCAGGTATGAGTTGCTTCGGTATATTGCTCATCAATTTCAGAGTTCTCATGCAAATGGTTTTTCTTTTGTTTTAGGATGTGCTTTGTAATTAGAACATGAATAAGACTAAAATGAGCTGGCAAACATTTACTATAACCATAGCTAAATACATTTATTTACTAAAATATAGGTGGCATTAAGTATTTTCCCCAAAATTTATGTTTTGTAATTTTAGCTAGTATTCACCATTTGCAATGTTTGCGACCTCTTAACTGTATGTTAATACATTCCACAAGCTGCAAAGAAACACATGTTTAAATGATTGTATTAGCTTAGATTTTATTTCACAGTTGATTAAATTGTATTATTGTTTGCATCTTTCAATTATGTGGGATTGGTCCTTAATTATGGAAACAATATTTACGAATTTAAATAGGCAGACCTGTTTCCAGACAACATTAGGATAAAGATAAATACCAACGTGTGCCAGAACTGTGTGGGATATTTTAATCGTTTGACTAATTTGAGCGCGATAAAGCGTTTGATAAATAAAACGTGAAAATTTAAAGAACTTCTAAATTAGTGTTTTTAGTTTTAAATACGTAGGTTAAAAAAAAGCTTAATTCACATACTTCATTACTAGTTCTTAAAGTCACTTAACGTAAGCGTTTTTCTTACAACTTAGCATCACTTGTTTAAATTTTCAGGGTTTCACAACGAGTCAACACCGGTAAGATCACGTTTTATAGGTTGATATTATAAATGCACATTCATTCATTACTTAACATGTATTTATATTTCTTAAAGAGGCACACCCTAATTGTGTAAGTTTAATGGATTACGTTTTTACATTTTCGAATGCTTTATTTGTCTTTACTATATATAAGTAATATATAAAGTGTTAAAATATTTAAAGTGATTTCGCATCGACATCGGTACCTATGATTACCGTCCGTGTTGTTATGAATTAGAACAAACGTATATGCAGAATCTGCATTGAAGTTTAGTCCGACACCCGTATGCATGTTAAATTAAATTAATTTACAATTGGGCCATTTAACTGTTTGTTTAAATAATGATACTGACTGAATACATGCGGACATACAGTATTGATTTTAGATATAACGTATTCTTATTTATGGGGCAGTAGTCGGACTAATACATGTAAAAGCTTTGACGGTAAGTTTGAAAGTGCAGAACATTTATGTGGTAAATATATGTAATAAAACGTCTAAGTACAGTGATTTAATCCATGCCTTATGCTTAGAAGTGTAAACTTGTTCATTTTTAAAGTCTGCCAAAAATATTAAAAGGTCTGTCAACACAGTTTTTTGGATCCAGTGATCCAAAATCGCTTTTGCGACGAATGGTCTCACATTGGCATTGATACGGTTATTTAACTGCATCAATCTTTCTTCATTAAATTACTATTAAACTTTTTGTTTCATTTGTTCCTGCAAATCCTGCATAATACAAGATTGTGTCTGACACGAGTAGTGTTCAAAATTTTCAGTCGCTTCCTGTTAATAATATTTATGTAAGAGCATGAGTTTATTCTAATATTTCAAGATAACAATCAAACGAATGCATCTAAGACGATTGAAGAAATACCAGAGTATGCCAGTGTGGCACCAAAAGCAACAAGGACAGTTCGGAAAAATGAAAATAAACAGACCAAAAAGGTATCATATACTATATTATACATATAATATGCATTTATCACACATTGATATTGCGATCATTACAACACTTTAAAAAATATCTATATGTTAACGTTTTTCTTACTCGACGTCTTCTGGACTTTAAAAAGTCCAATGCAATTTATCATTAGGTAAATCATTGTGAGTGTGAGTATGTAGCCTACTTAAACTATCCTTATTTGGGGATACGAATTGTTTGTACTGTGTCTGTCTCTTTCACGGTTTGCTAGGTGGTGAGCCCTATTTGCGTGGCTTTGGGGTTATCTATATATTTTAAGAAAACATTGATGTTGTGGTAATCGTGTCAAAAATGAAGCAATTTAATGTGTTTGAACGAAATTGTCTGCCTCTTTAACTTACAGGTAAACAGTAAGATTACATTTTACATAATTAGTGAAAATAGCGAAATTAGAAATGACCCTAAATATGTTAGTAAATTCTTTATATGTTAGATATTTTTTAGTAATACTGTACTTCCATTGTCGATGACTGTAATCTAAAAATGTACTCTGATTTACAGGAAACAAGCGAGACAACGGAACATCAGCTGGTATACGCTGAGCTTGAATTGCAGAATCAAGCGCCTGTGAAACCAGTAGAAAAACAGCAGGAAGCTACGGAATACGTAGGCATAGACTTTGCTAAAACAGGAACGGTAAAGGCAGAAGACTTCGTCGAATACGGGAACATGTGATGTACATATTGTGCGATGAGAGATCGACATGACGGACTTTTGCTCGAAATGTTCCGTATATTCTAAGATGCACTGCTCCTTATTAAAAATTATTTATCAGATTGTTTTCACCTTCGAATCCGAAATTTAGTTTTGCCACGATTAAATGTAAAGCTGGAAATATTAAATCGACAGCGTGGTCTCCTTAACTAGTCTTTATCTCGCTAATCCGGATGGAATAATCTAAACTTAGAAAGTCATTAATTTTATAAATACGATTAATAATAATCATAGCGTATAAAAGCAATTATATGATTGTATACAGACTATTAGCAATTTTAATAATTCAATTTTGATATTTACTAAAAAACAAACATCAAAATTACAAAAAACCTATCTGATTAGACCTAGATTTGGCTAGAGTTCGCATCATACAACACATTCAAAAATATGACATACAAGCCTTTGGGCTCTTGTGTGTTTTGCACATATTACATGAAAGGCACTTTGATATGATTATGTTTAGTCGCACACTTTAATATATATTTATTAATTCGAAAGTTAGTTGTTTGAATTGAATTATCTCATTTTAACTATATATATATTCAATTCAGTGTATCGAAAGATCCAGCTGACTTTCATTGTGTGTCTCTCTGTCTAAACCACAATTGTGCATAAAAACTCCAAAAATAAAAAAGGAGGAAGCACGATGCTAATAGATGTGTATATGTAATTTTCTCGCATGTTTCTATATGTAAAAAATAAATGTATGTAAATGTCTAGGAAGTAAGACTGTCATTTGTGGATAGTTATGGTTTATAGGCGTTTCCGGACAATTTCTCTTTGAGAACTTGGATGGCACGTCTACAACCATGTACAGCACTCTTTGCTAGGCGATGTTGCCGTGTCTAGTGCTGAGATCTTTTCCTTTATGTCTGAAGGTTTGTTAGTTGATTACTTATCTCACCCATAGGTATCTTGCTTCCACGAACTTGAATCCTTTCGGGGATCCCTTAATTCGAAAGCTAGTTGTTTGAATTGTATTATCTCCCTTTAACTTAATTTATCACATACCTTCCGGTGTGTGAGTGTAATAACACCCGTTATATATTTTCGATATATAACTAGTTATATATCGCTGCCGAATCACTATTCATCCGCGTTATCGGCGATTAAAACAAATTTATGAAAATGACTTACCTTTGAAATCTGACCCCTTCAGGCAAGCAATCAACTTCTATAAGGAACTTAAGCATCCCTTATATTGATAATATCCACGGAAAATATAACTTTCTGACACTTGTTTACACCGTAAGATAGCAATAGGAAAGTCCGTGATGAAATTCAACAACAGCAACAAAGCCATTTTCTTTTCGTTTAAATCGAAAACAAAAATGACCCAGACGCTGACATAGTTTTCAGAACATCGTCGGTGTGATCTTACAACATCCCCGAAACAAAATAAAAACACCAGAACCACATTTTTAATCCAAAGTATGAGTTTATATCCATCAAATTTCAATGTTGTCATATGCCGCTTGAATGTTTACACAAATGACGTCATACAGTACATTAGATCGATTTATTTAATAAAACACAACTTCATAAGCCTATAACTTGTAGATTCTTTTAATATCTAGACTCTAGCGCAGTTCCATGTATTTTATTTTTTATATTTACTTATTTTGGCAAATAGGTAAACGGTAGGATAATTATTTTGGGACTATGTATCACCCGATACGACCGAATTACACACGTTTTGACTTCGCTCTACTAGGCGATAGAAAGGAACAATTCATGGATTTTGCTTGTTTTTTTCAGGGTCTGTGATAAATAGAATACATCATTCGTGATCATTTTACACTGAAATTATTAAACTCGTCATCTAAATCGATATAAAACCCGACAAAAGCCTCGTTTTATATCGATTTAGATGACTCGTTTAATAATTTCAGTATAAAATGATCACTCATGTTGTATCCTCTATATACATGTATCTTCAATTCAGTGTATCGAAAGATCCAGCTGACTTTCATTGTGTGTGTCTCTGCCTATAGCACTAGTGTGCATAAAACTCCAAAAATAAAAAAGGAGGAAGCACGATGCTAATAGATGTGTATAAGTGTAATTGTCTCGCCTGTGTGTATATGTAAAAAATAAGTGTATGTAAATGTCTAGGCAGTCAGAGGGTCATTTGTGGATTTGTGGATACATTGTGGTTTCGATACATATATATATGTACGCATGTTATCTAAATATATACTCTAAACTGCCTTTACCTATACGCTTGCTTAAATGTACATAGATATATCGTTTAACACACTAAAAAGGATGTTCTGTAAAACGCTTTAATTCGCGAGGTCAAAATTTCGAGATTTTAGTAAAAACCAGCTATTTTTCGCGTATTTGTGAATCCGCAACGTCGTCAAACGCAACACTAGAAGTTCCGAAGAAACCGGAAACGTTGAACAAAAAATTCGCTGTTACGCACAGCTTAACATAATTTAAGGAAATAATCGTTTATATTTTTGCAAAAGATGTTTAAATAATCAAATCGAAAAAATGAATGATGGCCAAAAAGGTATTATATGTCGCGTTTGAATAGATTATTAATTGATTAACAGTCTTTTGTTAAGTTGCGTATTTTCGGATAAACGTTTTTCGGATATACGGAAACTCATCGTATATTTGCGGTATTTATGAATTCGCGAGGTTCGAGAAAATAAAACAAACGACTTTTACAGTATACTTGTATTACTGCATAGGAAAGTTAGAGTCTAAATGTTCGTGATTTTCAACGACACTAATACAATACATTTATTAAGCAGTTTTTTTTAAAAAAGGTGAAATATGCATATCAGGAATTGCCACATTCAGAAAAAAACAGCCTCCCCACACAGTCAAGAAGAAGAGAGGGGGAGAGAGCATGGTTAATAAAATAATCAGTTTCAAAAAGGACGCCACTAACAAAAAACAAAAATGAGAACCCGAGGGGTTACCGCCTTGGAACGGTCAGTGGCAAATCAAATTGCCACTGGGGGTTTAAACCAGGTTCTAGGGTGCACCAACCTCACACTTGCCCCAACAGGTTCTCGTATCACAAGACAAGTACAAATTGTCTTGGTGAAATAACTCCAACCCACCCATCAGCTCAACAATGTTGTATGCAAAAGCATACAAACATAAAAACATAAGAAGCTAATAGCATTGCAAAGCCAAAGGGCGGGTACTCAATGATCTTTCCGAGACCAGAGCATCTGGAGCAAAATCAGCAAGAACACGATGACAGGGATAAAAGAAACAAATCGAGCTTCTAGGTTCTTTTAAGAAAAGATTTCCCCATTAACCTTCATAAACTCTTAAACCCCTGCCACCGTCGTGCAATCAAAGAGGTAAGCATAATGATCAACTGTAGAAGGGTTAATCACTAGGCCTGCAGAGCGCTGTAAAATATCATGTTGGTAACCTTTCTTTTTAAATTTACAGATGGTTTTTACGAATAACCGGGAGAAATTAACACTGCCTTTTATCTTTTTAAGTTTATAAATTAAATCTCCATAAAAAACTGGTTGTGAAATACCTTGTTGCAAAAGTGATTTTAAACTGCATTTGTATTTATGAATTAAATCTGGGTATCGGCGATAAAACTTGCAAAAGGTTTTCCTTAATTTGTGATACCGATAACCTTGTTTTAAAAGTTTTTCTGTAATGCAAAGATTACGTTCATTGAAATCATTAACATTGTTGCAAGCTCTTGAAAAGCGAACAAGCTGTGAGATATAAACCCCATAAGATGTTGCACGGGGAACATCGCCGTCTAAAAACGGAAAATTTACTATATTAAAATTAAAATCATCTCTTTTATCATAAATTTTAGTAGTGACATAACCATTTTCAATGGACAGATTTAGATCGAGAAAGTTTGCTTGCTTTTCTGAAGTGTTCGCTTTGTTAAGTTGTAGTTCTTTAGGATAAATCTTATTAACAAGTAATGGAAAATGGTTATTGTCTATATTTAATAAATCATCAAAGTACCTCGAGGTGTTGTTAAAAGCTGTAATTATATCATCTTGATGTTCAGTAGAAAGAGATAACATAAAGTCTCTTTCATAACAGTATAAAAACAGATCAGCAACAAGGGGTGCACAATTAGTACCCATTGGGATGCCTATTACTTGTTTATAAATAGAGGTACCGAATCTAACATAAATATTATCTAGTAAGAAAGTTAGCGACTCTATAAGGTCTTGACAAGTCCATAAGGTATAATTATCATAAGAACCATCTGTAAAAAATGCCCTATGTTCATTACAAGCGATGAAGGCTTTATTCTCTCTAGCAAACGTTTTTTCAATGAGACTGGTTAGTTTGTCTCTTATTAAATTATGAGGGAGCGAAGTGTTTAATGTTGAGAAATCGTAAGTAGACAAACAGAACGCCCGATAATTATTTGATTTAAGCTTATTCAAAACGTCATTTGAATTCTTAATCGACCAAAATAAATTGTTGCCAGAAGTTTCAAAAACCTTATCACAATACCTAATTACGTGTTCTTTTATAGCTGTAAGACAAGATGTTAAGAGCACAGATAATTTAGTAGTAGTGCAAGAACTAGAGTTAGCAATAAATCTTGCTTTATACGGTGTTTTATGCATTTTAGGTAACCAATACATAGTAGGTACTTTGTCTTGTTTCGGCTCAATACTGATTCTAAATTTTGTAATTTGTAGAGTGTGTGCAGTAACAATATCACTCTCAGATGAAGAAGTCAGTATATAAGCATTAGTGCTGTTCAGTTCTTCAGTTTGAATATTAATATAGTGTATTCGTCACACTATAATTACATTATTAGAAGACTTATCAGCAGGTGTTAAAACAAATCTGTTATGAAAGTCTTGAATTCCTTTTTTCAAATGACGAAAGTTAAAACGAGGTCGAGGTGGTAATAAAGCAATGTTTCTTTCATAAAATGATATACGGGTGTCAATTATTTTGAATATGTGCTTTTTCCAGTTAGAAAGTGCATTAGGCTCGGCATGTTCTCTTTTGCACCATTTATTGCAAAATAAGTTCAAAGACTCGGCAATTTCTGCACGGCATGCATTAAAGTCAATTTTGGATGATATTCTATATTTGGGACCTTTAGAAATTAAATTACGAATTCTAGAGTCTTTGATTAAATTAAGAATAAAGTTGATCAAAATGTTAAAAAACCACACAAATATGATAAAAATAATTTATTTTCATTAGATTCGACATGTTTCGAATAAAGGACAGACATTTTGAAAATCGTCTGTTTATTGCAGTAACCTACAAATCTGTACTATAACTACAGCGTGACAAATGACAGGACCCCGAAGCTGGTACACCAAACTCGTATTTCGTCCAGTTGCATGTAATCTAGCTTATAAATTCAAAACTTCAATTAAAACCACATTTGAAAAACATATTGTTTAGTTATAATATTTAACTTGGTCCGTGTTATTCCGCCATTTTGTTGATTATACTTGATTCTAACTGTTCATACAAATGTTAATGTTCTGTGCCCATGGTTATAAACTGAGCAAGGAAACCAGTCTCAAATCTCAAGCATCTGTTTGGCTGAAATGGCGACTGTCGACATTTCAGCCAATCAGATTCTTGAGATTTGAGACTGGTTTCCAATCTCAGTTTTATAACCTTCAGTCCTACATTTTTAACACGCTCAAGTTTTTCAAAGTATTTTTTCGCGATAATTTTTCCTGTTATGTTAGACATCCCGTAAGTTTAGAACAAAAAAAGCCACTTTTGGTAACCGAATTAAATAATCATTTAGGAAAATTTGTATTTTAATATACGTCTGTAATAGCAGTCTTCTTCTGTAACTGCAGGAAAATAGTGTTACTATTCTAAGATCATTTAAAACTTACCTGGTACTATCTGTCGAACAAATTAGTAAGAAATTTAAAAGTAAAGTATAGAGAAACAGCACAAATAAAATTTGACATCATTTTAAAAGTTTTTTGTGGCTAAGAAAATATCTGAGAGTGACACAAAATGGTTCAACTGAATACCCATCTAGTTGTGAGATTTTCTAGAAGTTACGATAAAGTGCCCGTTTTGTATCAAATAATGGTGTGATCGTCTGTGGTTTGTGAACAATGTTTTACGTCCCTTTTCAATAGTATTGAGGTGGCCAAATTTCATAACCAATCTCCTGGTCTACCAGTACTAGACTTCTATCTACAGTAAAAAAAAAATCAGCCAACTCTCTCACATCAAGACACATGGGGGGAGAAGGGCTCAAAGCCATGCCCCTCTGTTATTGTCTGCTAAGCACAACTTAACATGTATAATCTCTTTGTTAAGGATAGCCATTTAAAAAGTTTAGTTTGGTTTAGTTTATTTGGGTTTTAAGGCACATCAGCACAGTTTAGGTAGTACAGCACCTAACAGGAAAGATGACACACATGTCATCCCACCTGCTTGAGTCCAAGTGTTTCTAAAGACTCCAAGCTGTTATGATGCACGCCTACAGTGGTTGCCAATTTCTTGTTTACCAGTGGGGACAACTACAAGGGCCCACAAACATGGCATGGAAAGCTCCTTAAATTAGGAACTTAAAAGAGTGTGATACTGGGTTAGAGATCAATAAATCAAAAAGACATTACAGATTTCTGTTACTTTAATGAAAAGATTTTCTACCAATAACAAAAAGGTCATCACATGGTGGTAAGCATCAGAAGCTGAAACAACAATTGTCTTTAAAATCAGCACATGTTGATCTCAACGATTTAACATCAATATAGCACAGAATAGGCAAGATAAAAATAAAACATTTTGTAATTAATCAAGAATGGACATGTTATCCTATGATCACAAATTCAGAATACACCATCAGGTTTTTGTGCCAGACATCAGAGTTCAGTGGATAAACAGCAAACTACTACAAGCTAATCTAAAGTAAAAGCAGTTTACCAATACAATGTTTTTGCAATTGTTTGTGATTGTTCATTTTGAGTGTAACATAATTCAATGAAAATTTAACAGTTTGTAGTTGGATATTATTAAAAGTTTAACAATACATTTTTTATGCAATTGTTTGTGATGGTTCACTTGTGATTGTTCATTTTAAGGGTTACATAATTCAAACATTGTAACATATAGTAATATTGTAGATACCATAATAATTTGCAGAACCATGACAAATTACTCCATACATCTGACACCAGTTTGTACACTCTAACTACCTTAATTCTAACATGAAGCATATTTGTACATATCTGTGTGAAACCCTTCTAGAAATTAGAAGTTTTTTAGTTCTAGATTATATTCCACAAATATGATACAGAAAAACATCATGACTGGTTTGGTAAAAATGAGGGCCTAAGAAATAAAACTGAGACTAGAGACCATACTCAATTATCAAGCATCTCATACACATGAAAAATATGACATGCACATCTAAACTTTATACTGAACAACTGTTAAAATATCATGCCAATATCTGTTAAACTGTGAAAGTAAGCATTTAATTAAGCAGATTTTATTTATTTATGCTTCTCTCCTAAAACTAATAAACTAACCCATATGAAAAACATGTCCGCACTTCTACACTTAATGCACTTCTACACTTAATGGTGAACATATGTACAAAGTTTCAAATCATATCAGTCTGTTTTAAACTGAAGAATTAATTTGTGTCACAATATTTTGTAAAATCCTTCTTCCTTGAAAAAATGCTGGAATGATCCATATGAAAAACTGTTCAAGAAGTTCATTTTACAGGATTTGAGACTGTTACATTCTGCTCATCTAAAGGAAAAATAATCAATTGATCAACAATGAAAAGTATGTCATATGCATTTCAACTTCTCTGTAATAATCTGAACCATTCTAGGATTTGCTACAGATTTTTTTTTTACTTAACAAACAGTGAATAAAATATTCAGAAAAGCCTGATTTTCAAAGTGATATAAAGTAAGAATGTTTATTTGGTCCATATCTGTAGAAAATGACATAATATTTATTCTATAAAAATCTCCAAAGCTCTGTTTTAAATATTGCATAACACAGACCTAAACGGTGGAGTTCAACAGGTCATTGACAAGCAACAAGAGAAATGACTTCTGATAATGCATCATAATACACTATCTTAAGACCAGGTTTAAATATTGGAATATTGGAATTCTGACACCAATATTTTCACTCTGCTACTAAAATTTTTGTTTCAAACATCACTGAACAACCAGTGAGTGAAAAGTTCAGAAAAGATTGAATTTTAAGATGGTATGAAGTTTGTGTCAAAATTATAGAATTTAACAGAAAAAAATTAAAATCCCAGGGCGGGGCACCTGGGCAACTCGAGAACATTATTTCAATAATTTAAGTAGAGATCATCAATATAAATATACATACCAAATTTGATGACAATGGGATGAAAAATGTGACCTCCATTGCGTTAACAAAATGTTTGCTTTAATCTGACCTAGTTTTCAACCCAAGATGACCCAGTTTCGCAAAGGGATCGCCACACCACCAAGACAAACATTCTGACCAAGTTTGGTTACAATCAGATAAAAATTGTGGCCTCTATCGTGTTAACAAAAATGTTGACGGACGACAAACATCTGGCCCCCCTCTGATCACAACAGCTCATTCAGAGCCTTTGGCTCTGTGAGCTAAAAATTTTACTTGCCACATCCACTCCACAACTTACTATACAGACTCTCAAAGAATTTCACTTTATACTCTGTCATGTGCTCTTATGAACAATCCTTGTTTTTCAGGTATTTCTAAATATATTTGCATGAACAATACCCTAGTCACCCAACACTTACATTACTTATATGCCTTACTTTCAACAATTCCATTAAACAAAAGCTCACCTGCATCTCTCTTAATAAGCCCGTTGAAATTTTAAACACTTGCAAGAATACTATCAAATACAATGGAAATTTCTTTTTCGTTTGAATATTTTTTGGTTGTATATCATCTGAATCTATAAAGTCATGACATGAAGTTCATGATGAACACTGCATGTATCCATTGGCTGTTAAAAATCTTTTATTTTCCTCTTTTCAACCGTTATCCAGTTATGTACTGTTTTTTTTTATTTTCTTCCACGACAATGTTTGAAGGCATTTGTATTTTGTGGAAGCATTCAAACAATCGATCTTCCTCAGCTCTCGTCGCATTGTTACATTTGTCGTAAACATCAGCAGCTCACGCTGTTCATCTGTCAGCTCAATTTTTGCGCTGAAGTAGAAAAAGTGTAAACTTACACATGCTGAAAATGTTATCAAGTTTTCAAACAATCTAGGGAAAACTTCACAGAACATGATATTTTTTAATGTATAGAAAAGGGAAACTTCTTATGTCACATGTGACTGGTGCATTAGGAATGAGGATTCTAATATGATAAATTAATTTATAAGTTTCTTACAAACAACATTGAATAACAAGACACAATTTAGCTAATTATTTTACTCTTCAAACCATTCACAACTGTTCATAATGTTATGTATAATGCATAATTTAAAACAAGAGGGCCTTAAGGAACCTGGATCATTCACCAGAGGGGCCATGACCTAGGGTAAAAATGCAAGACTAACTTCACCTAGATGGCATAACTTGAATAACTCTTTTCTCTGTCCTTTTTATGGGGAGAAGACCACCCAGTGACCTTTCCTTTAAGTTCTGGCAAAATCAGGCCATCTGATTCTGAAGAAGAGTTCAAGTTCTTCTAATGTAAGTTAATGTAAACTTTATGATTACTGGGTGGGCCAAATTTGGACCCAGAGGCATGATTAAAAGAAAAGAAGATGTCCAGATGATGCTTCATACATAAAAGCTATGGGGTTTCTAGTTTAAGAAAGGAAGATTTTTTGAAATTAGAATTTGAAGCTCATCTTTTAGCCTGTGACCTTCTTATGTAACCACTTGAAACCATTCCGACCATTTTATTAGGGGACTCGCCCAATGATCATTACCATGAAGTTTGGTCAAATTTCAGAGAAAATCTTGTGAAAATATTGGCAAAAGAAACAAAGAAACCCAGTGCACTATAACTGACGACAAACTAAGGCTGGTCACACTAACTTACAATTAGCACTTTGTGCTTAAAGAGCAAAAAAACAAAACAAGCTAATAGCATATTGCTATGTAATACATATCCCCTACCGGTTACTCTTAAAGGCAATGTGAATAATTTGCTTGTAATGTGTTTAAGAAGATAATGTATTTAAAATAAGTGGAATGATTAGATTTGGAAATGAGTTGCATCAGGGATGGGATGCATTAGGTTTGAGATTCATCAGGGATGAGATGCATTGGGAAAGAGATTCATCAGGGATGAGATGGATTGGGAATGAGATTCATCAGGGATGAGATGGATTGGGAATGAGTTGCATCCGGGATGGGATAAACATTAATATTTCCCCACCAAGGGGAACATTTGTGGTAAGTTATTTTAAGAGGTTAATACACGACACAGCCCAGCTGTTATTTTAAATTCTCCCAAAAAATGACAAGAGCTGTCAGAGGAGACAGCGTGCTCGACTATTCGAATCATTTGAAACAAATGCAATTTAAAGATTAAAACAATAACAACTATGGCCATACATTCATGTTCAATCAGCAAAAATATTAACAAGTGAATGGTAAGAGAGAAATTCATTTCAAATAACAGAAATAATTTCTGTGACCTTGACCTTGGACATACTGGCATGGGTAATATACCCAACACACTGCCTTGTCATGGTGAACATTTGTGCCAAGTTATTTTGAAAACCCTCCATTCAAAACAAAGTTATAGCCCGGACAAGAAAATTCTATTTTTAGTTACAGTGACCTTGACATTGGACCTACAGGCATGGGCATGGTAAGCAACACACCACATTGTCATGATGAACATTTGTGTCAAGTTATTTTGAAATCACTCTATTCCTAATGAAGTTACAGCCCTGACAAGAGAATTCTATTTTTAGTAACAGTGACCTTGACCTACAGGCATGGGCATGGTACGCAATACACCACCCTGTCATGGTTAACTTTTGTGTCAAGTTATTTTGAAATCCCTTCCATTTTTAATAAAGTTATAGCCCAGACAAGAAAATTCTATTTTTAGTAACAGTGACCTTGACCTTGGACCTTCAGGCCTGGGTATGTGCAGACACACTGCCTTGTCATAGTGAACCTTTGTGTAAAGTTATTTTGAAATCCCTCCATTCATAACAAAGTAACAGCCCAGACAAGAGAATTCTATTTTTAGTAAAAGTGACCTTGACCTTTGACCTACAGGCATGGTATGTGACACACTGCCCTGTCATAGTTAACATTTGTGTAAAGTTATTTTCAAATCCCTCCATTCATAACAAAGTTACAGCCTGGACAAGAAAATTATATTTTTAGTAACAGTGACCTTGACCTTGGATCTACAGAAATGGGTATAGCGTGGCCATACCGCCTTGTCATAGTGAACCTTTGTGCCAAGTTATTTTGAAATCCCTCCATTCATAACGAAGTAACAGCTCGGACAAGAGAATTCTATTTTTAGTAACAGTGACCTTTACCTTGGACCTACAGGCCTGGGCATGTACGTGACACACCGTCTTGATATGGTGAAAAATAATACTAAGTTATTAAAAAATCCAATAGAAAACAACAAAGTTACAGAGCGGACACGATTTTGCAAGAAAATTCTATTTTTAGTAACAGTGACCTTGACCTTGGACCTACAAGCATGGATATTGTATGCGACACACCGCCTTGTCAAGGTAAACATTTATGCCAAGTTATTTTGAAATCCCTCCATTCATAATGAAGTTAAGGCCCAAGTGTATATTTTGCTTTACACAAAATGTAAGTGAAAAAGGGGCATAATTTAAAAAATATTGGATGCAGGGTTATGGGTCTTGTTGGTTATGATGTAGATTTTGATAGTGAAAATATATTTCAAGTTTCAAGGCAATATCTTAAGTAGTATTAAAGTTATGGGCAAATTGCTTAACACAAAATATAAGATAAAGGGGCATAACTTGAAACATATTGACAGCAGAGTTGTGGGTCTTGTTGGTAATGATGTAGAATTTGATGTTGAATATATATTCCAAGTTTCAAGTTGATATCTCAAGTAGTTTACAAGTTATGGACCAAGTGCATATTTTGCTTAACGCAAAATTTAAGTAAAAAAGGGGCATAACTTAAAAAGTATTAGTAGCAGAGTTATGGGTGTTGTTGGTAATGATGTAGAATTTGATGGTGAATATATATTTCAAGTTTCAAGTTGATATCGTAAGAAGTTTTCAAGTGATGGACCAAAGTGCATTTTTTGTTTAACGCATTTGTTTAACGGACGCCGACGGGAACGCCGACGCCGACACCGGGGCGAGTAGGATAGCTCCCCTATTCTTCGAATAGTCGAGCTAAAAAATTGGTTCAAAAAGCAATTTTGTATGTGACCTTGACCTCTGAGGTAAATCATGGTTCATATACACGACATTCTGTCTCATCAAGTGGAACATTTTTGGTAAGTTGTTTTAAAATTCCCCAACAAATTAGAAACGGTCTGAACAAACAAATTTTGTGTGACCTTGACCTCTGTGGTAATGTCTAGATACAGGCTACATTCCATCTCACCATGGGCAACATTTGTGGTAAGTCATTTTAAAATCCCCCAATAAATGACGGAAAAATGGTGGGGACAAAGAAATTTTTCAGAATTTTCACCTTGAAAGTCTATGCGTGACCTTGACCTTTTAGCTATGGTCATGCTTCATATGCGCAACAATCCGTCTTACCGAGGGGAACATTTGAGGAAAGTTATTCTAAACTCCCCCAATATATGATTGAAAAACGGTCCAGACAAGTAAAGTAGACAGAATTTTGACCTTTAAAGTCTAAGTGTGACCTTGACCTTTGAGGTTTGGTCATGGTTCATAGACGTGATCCCCCCCACCGGTAAGGGACTAAAATATCAAAAAGACAAAAAAAGACAGACCTGTCTTTATCCTTGAGGAAGAAGCTTCCTTTACTTCAGAACTTGGTCCTGGAAACGTATCTGAAATTGGAAGAAATGCTTTAAACATCATGAATACACTTGTTACTTTATAGTAAACAAGAGGGCCTATGGGACCATGGGTCGCTAACCTGCCAACAACTGCTCAATGGTTGCAAGAGTCAGTGGATGCAAATGCAATTGCCAATTGACTCAAAGAGTTATCAAATTTTGACTCTGGGGTCATCTCTGGTAGAGTTTCACTAGATGACATTCCTCATCAGGATTGTTAAAGCACAAAGTGGACTGAAGGTTTTTGTTATTTTTGCATGGAACGCTGCATCTTACATTTTTTTTACATAACCAAGTTTCAAACCTGACCTAGATATCATTGAGATCAACATTTTCACCATGCGTGAAAAAGATGGGACCAAAATTGAGACCGCTAGAGTGCGGACAAGCTTTTTCTATAATTTGACCTAGTGACCTAGTTTTAAGGGTCACATGACCCAGTTACAAACCTGAATTAGATATCATTGAGATAACATTCTGACCTAGTTTGAAAAGATCGGATAAAAATTAAGACTGCTCGAGTGCAGATAAGCTTTTTCTATCATTTGAACATGTGACCTAGTTTTGAAGGTCACCTGACCCAGTTACGAACTTGACCGAGATGTCATTGAGATAAACATTCTGACCAAGTTTGAAGAAGATCGGATAAAAATTAAGACCGCTAGAGTGCGGACAACAATTGTGAACGGACGCCAGATGAAAGGCGATCACAAAAACTCACCCTGTCACTATAAACAGGTGAGCTAACAAAAAGTAAGCCTATTTGCAGGTGACTATTGCCATCATGTACTAGATTATCATCTTTCTGTCCAGTTCGCTCACTGATAATCATTACTGGCCCGCTTTAACCAGAGACTGAAGTGAAGAATAATACCCAGACAATACTGCCTTGTCACAGAAGTATGGGAAGCAAAACCACAAGAAAATAATAAAAGATGGATGCAATTCCAGTAGGCCATCTTGGATTTTATCTTTTTGTAAAAAAGAGAATTGATATTGACATGAAGGAGTAACAAAAATCTTGAAAAACCAATTGAAAATTTGTAATTTAATGAAAAAAACAGCTGGAATGATATTTTACCCAATAGGTTTTTTTTTCAAAACCCAATTAAAATACATTAAAACTCAAAGTAATAAGTAAATACCCAATTGGCTAAAATTCTTATCTGTAACACTGATGTAAGACAACTGTACATAGTAACTTAAGTAAGTTTCATGAAATTCTGACAAAAACTGTAGAAGTAATTCTTCACAAAATGTTAACAGACAGACGGACCAACAGACTGACTCAAGTACACCCCTTACTCTGGTTTGTGGGGGTATAATAACTTATTGACAGCATTCATCACTTTTAAGCTAGACTCCAAGCCTTAAAAATTATGCTAGACACATTAATAAAGCTCCAAAGAATAGCAAAATGTCTTAAAGATACCAATTTGAAAACATTAATTACAGGGGATATTTTTTTTCAAAATGCAAAAATGATGTAGCAATGATGAAGCAACATATAATCTTACAGTTAGTGTAATTATCATGATTCTGCTCTGTTTCATCATCACTGTCACCTTCATCACCACTGTAATCACTGCTCAACTTGGTACCTGTAATCAAGACAAAAGGTAAGGGTGGATATGAAAATTAATGAAGCAATGAATTCTATCTTGACTAAGTTTTTAACAGCAGTTGCGAAGCAACCAATGTTTTAGCTACCAGTTTTTAAAGCACACAGGACCTTTTAAAAAAAAAGTAACAAGTGGTCTCAAGAAGCGGCACACCTTGGACATTTCTGATGCAATCTTTGCGGTTAACTACACGTGTGTGATTATTGGTAGATAGGGAAGATTGGTAGATTCACATCTTGATAGAGGATTCACAGATTTATACAATGAACTTGTATTTATACTGAAACATGTTTATGTTACCGACAGTTCAATTAAATCTAAAATGTTACAACACAGCCCCGTGATTATAAATCCTTTTTCAAGCTCAACTTGAGTATTAAACTTGATTTGCTTCTTTACATTGCTAGAATTAAATCATCTTTACTTTATCAGAAATATATATTTGCTTTTGTTAAGGCTATTCATCTAATAGTTTCAGCAGAAAGCAAGACTTAACACGCAAAATTTAAATATTTCTTAACAAGGAACTGTTTAACAATAAACTATTAAACATGTAGGTGACATAAAATTAATCAAAATGTTTCATGGTAGTAAATGAAACTAAGAATATTTTAAGAATTACCTCATGGCAAAGAGGCATAAGTTGCCAAAGCATTCCTTCATCACACAATTCCTTTCCCACTTTTCACCATGGTTCACTAACCGGCCCAGAGTCTTATTTTCTTCTGTTGCATCAATACTTAAAAGAAAAATCAGTGATCAAGTTATTTATAACAACAAAGTTTCTGTAGCTCGTTTTTTTGGCGTTGTCCCGGTTAGCTCAGTTGGTTGCGTCGCAGGAATTGCATGGCTAGGCGCTGTCGCCGTGACGGTGCGGGTTCGCTCCCAGCTAGAGAAGCTATCATTTGAAATTCACAGTAGCGCTATTTGTGCAGTGTGGCGGCCGTAAAAAGTCTCCCCGTACATTTAGTCAATACTGTTATCAGTAAATTAACCCGTTACCGATGTCATGCAGTGATTGTTACGTATATCAGGGCTATCCGATCAACGTTTTTTGGCGTTGTCCCGGTTAGCTCAGTTGGTTGCGTCGCAGGAATTGCATGGCTAGGCGCTGTCGCCGTGACGGTGCGGGTTCGCTCCCAGCTAGAGAAGCTATCATTTGAAATTCACAGTAGCGCTATTTGTGCAGTGTGGCGGCCGTAAAAAGTCTCCCCGTACATTTAGTCAATACTGTTATCAGTAAATTAACCCGTTACCGATGTCATGCAGTGATTGTTACGTATATCAGGGCTATCCGATCAACGTTTTTTGGCGTTGTCCCGGTTAGCTCAGTTGGTTGCGTCGCAGGAATTGCATGGCTAGGCGCTGTCGCCGTGACGATGCAGGTTCGCTCCCAGCTAGAGAAGCTATCTTCTGAACAATACAAGTTTGTGTACACTACATGTCTTTGTGTAGTTAAAGTTAAAGGCTTACCACAAGCGTTTCCCTCCAGAATGGAAAAAGAAGCGACAACCGCTTGATTTTTCTTCTCCTCTTCTGTCCCCCTCCTTAGCAGAAATATTTTCCCCTCTATTTACTACGAGGAAATCCCCTTTTTTCTTCTGATTTCTGTGACAACACCCCTTCCTGAAATTTAAGCAAAACAAAATATTCCAACAGATCAAAGTGTTTAGGAACTAACAAGACAAATGTACTCTTATCACAAGACTTTGCTTCTATCCA
Source organism: Corbicula japonica (assembly GCA_038501625.1). Lineage (NCBI taxonomy): Eukaryota > Metazoa > Mollusca > Bivalvia > Venerida > Cyrenidae > Corbicula > Corbicula japonica. Next base: position 6,336,271 of record JAZAYU010000026.1, read on the forward strand.
GGTTAGTATAAGCAGTATGCATTTTTTTCTATACTAGTATAATGTCAAATGATGTCACTTAACCTCATAAATGATGTCAATTTATCTCATAAATAATACCAATTTTAAGGCAACGTTTATATTACAAGAATTTTTCAGAAGATACATGTAAATGCGTTATTTGTGTCTATTTGTTTTGTGTGAAAAATTTTAAAATGAATCTAAAACTAAGTCTTGTTGTCAATAAATATAAACTATTATCTTTATCTTGTTCCGGAAACTGTTATTAAGCTGAGGCGCTGAATATAAATTTTCAAGACTCGTTTAATAAAACTTTAAATCAATTGACAACTCTAGATCCTCTATTTAACACTGACTAACACCCCATGCTTTTCTTAATTTTTAAAGCTAATAGCAGGTCTTGTTAAAATGAAACATTAATCAGTCAATTTTAGTTTGGCCCGAGTCAATTCATATCATTTGTTCTGTGATCATTAAATTATAGTTTATCTGACGACTGATAATACAAGCAGAAGAAAATGTATATTGGTAATTATATAAACAAAATGACACAAAAACAGCAAAAGTGTCAAATAAAAACCTAATCCAAAATAATTTGACAGAAATCAACACACAATTGTAATATAAACCATCCTAATTTATCATATTGAGTGGACATGTCCTGTAACACTCCCCAGAGCAAAAGAACTTAAGCAGCATGCCATAACCGCTTCGACGTCATCCATGTTCATAAATAACTTCATTAGTCATACTGACATAGAGCAGAACCATATTTGGCAGTGATAGTAAACATGCCAATAACTGTGCATTAAGCTACTGGTAGTGTTTTGATTGATGAGGAAATTGCATATGACATTTGCGTGAAATAATATAACAATTTATTGTTTAACATGAATATGTGTCTGTAGTCAAATAAACACGGTCAAACTCAACTGTGATATTTCTATCAAAAGATCAGTCACGTCATGGCAGTCAGTTAATGTTGTCCTTCATGAGTCCTGAGAACTAACCAGTACCATGCACGCATACTCAAGCCAGAAGCTGACAACTGCCCTACATAAATGACAGTTTAAATAGAGGAGACTGGCAGCAGAAATCATTTCATAACCATCATCCATAAATTTAAGTTGTCAAGCCAAACGTAGAATTGTTAAACTAACCCTCTTATCCGTATGAATTCAGGGTTTTTTCTGCCTATTTTGGGAAAAGGAGTCTGGACATTTTGGGAATTTTTTATCGACAAAAATGCCCATTTTGGGAATTTTCACAAAGATTGAATTTAGTTTAGTTTAAACTTATTTATTTTACATCGATTGTGAAACAAGTTATTCCAACTTATATTAATCACTCTTGATGACTGCTTCCTGTGTTTCCAACCAGTATTCGCGCCGGATGTGGATTGAGGAAACTGCAGACGAACCTCATCCCTGGTGGGACTCGAACCTGCATTCTCCAGATCTGGAGTCCGACACTCTACCCCTAGACCACTGATCTTCTAGATAAAATAGTCCATTTGGGGAAATTTCAATATGCATTTATTTAGCTTAAATCAGTCAATTTTTACATTACCAATGTACTTTTACCTGCTTTTTGGTCTTTATTCAAACAAACATTGCAAAACTGGTACTGTAACTTGTTAGCCAACTGTTATCAGAAATAATGTTCTCATTTAAATTATTCATTATATGAAATGAACACCTTTTAAAATAGTGAAACTGTAGCAAATTTAATGGTTATTTTAGAGTATTAACTAAATAATTCAGATAAACGTTAAGTTTTTATTGTAGAACTTATTGTTGTGCAAAGCCATCATAGTCGCGAAAATACATTACAAAAAGAATTAAGTGTCTAAAGAGTCATATTATGATGTACCTTCTACTGTTAAGGGGACCTTCTGTAAAGTTTTACAAAACAGTTATAAATTTATTGATTTATTCAATAGCTATAATGTTGAAAGAAGTTCCAGAAAACATTCATGCTTACAGTTAAATCAGGGTCACTGAACGCTTTCAGGTTATAGACCACTAAATATTGGTGATCAGGCCTCTAGGTTGAACCAAGGTAAATCCAATTCCCATAGACCTCAATGTTATATTACCAATATTCAATGCACATTTAACACGATTTATATCATCTTAATTTCTAGACAACCATATATGACTGTGGAGATCTACATTTCATCTATTCAAAAACACACAGTAAATGGGGGGTTAACTTACTTGTAAGAAAATTACTGATCTCTAACCGAACAGACCCTATTTTAAATGCGGTATCGCAAATACGGTGCCAAAAATATACATCCGCTCTTCCGGAACTAGTCCGCCTCTACCAAACGAGATATAGGCATGAAATTGCTTTCATTTATTTTCCTTACATGTTATTCCTACAAACAAGTCACAAACAGGTCGATTTCTAACGGTTAAGAGGCCCCCAGATGAAGAGAAAAAAATAGCATATATTGAAACGCACTTCATTCGAATGGACCACAGAGGAATACTGAGTTATTTACCATAATACAACCTCTAAATAATTTGCGGACCAGTAGCAGGGGGTCAAGCCTGATTGGTAGAAAATGAAAATAAATATTTTAAAAAGAAAATTATAATGGGAAAAAATAATGATTTTGTAGTAATTTGAATACAAATAATATGAAATTGATAATGAAAAAAAAGTGAAATTCAACCTTGAAAATAGCTGTCATTTTTGACAGAATGTAAACAAAAGTTCCGCAGTGACCTGGGTCATACACTTCTGGCTAAAATGCCGAAAAAGTTTATCGGTCATGCTAGGGTGGAATTGGTATTTTACGGTGTCTCTAGGTAGGTTCTCGTGAGAACTGTATGATTTTTAAGGGCTTGACCCAATAGTTTATTCAGAAATTGATGAAAGGTTATAATGGAAGTCTATGGAAAATGAATTAGTGGTATATAACCTGCATTTTAAAGGGAAGTCACTCTTCTATTACCTGTGTATTTTGATATACTTTATTAGATTTTTGCCGAAATTTCATAAATAAAATATGTTTTCAATTGGGAAAAATGACAACTTGATATGATTGGGAACAGGGTTGTTTGCTTAGGGAACACCTCCATTTTCTGGAGGCGCAGACAGTGCTGAAAAAAACCTGCTGAATAATCTGAAAAATGCAAATGTTTTGATTCAGTACCTTTGTTTTCAAACTTTTCAACCCATCATCCTGTAGGGTCATCCAGTCTCTGTATAAATTCCTTTGTTTGATCATTTTTCTTGCTGCCATCTATAGCAAAAGAAAACAAAATTCTTAGGGTTTTTTTTTCGGCTGTAAAACTATTTTGACAAACAATTATGTCACTATTGACGTTAATATAAAAGACGTCTGATTTTTTTACTAATTGGTTCATGTGTACTCCAACCGTTACCACCCTTAATACTATGGTGGATAATTTGGAAGTTTGGACTCCCGGCAATTCAGTCAGTCAGTGAGAGAAATTGTTTCATTTTTCTAATTTTTTATAATTCCTGATTGACCTGTAACATTTATATGCCCTATAATTGATATCTGAAGTAATAAGAAGATTTATAATTATTAAATAACACAAAATTTTATGAAATATGACACCACACTCCTCCCCACTTTAGCAGTATATTGTGACAAATGATACCACCTTAAAGAAGTGTGTTTTCCACCACAGTTTTAATGATAACAGCTTGAGATGTAATTTTTAAGGGCAGACATCTATAAAAAGTCAGTTTGTAAAATGGGTCTGTACTTTGAATCGAATTATTGAGACTATGGGTACCCAAACCCCCTACTTTCGATTTGCCTCTGCCATGTTGAACAGTTGACAGGTTGAAGAACCAAGGTGTCTAGCAGAGCTTAGAGTATCGAACCCGGATTCCATGTTGATCACACCACTGTTCATTCATTTCAAAATACGTCAGCATCTGTCAGACATGTCCCAAAATTTTTAATTAGTCGAAATGTAGCGTTCGGCCAAAGACCTCTCTGGTTCGGCAGAGTGTCATTCAGAGAATTTTTGAAATTTCAAATGTTAAAAACCTTTACAAACTCATAAAAACGTTGCAATTATATTGTCAAAATAAAGTCGAATAATATATTCTTTTGAAATATAAAATCTGCGCGTTTAAATTTCCAAATATCTGAAAACAGTACCTCGTCGGTGAAGTGTGCGTCCATGGTCAGCCATGTTGTTACTAAGATGGCCGAGGTTGCGTCACTGCGCATGCGGAACTGATGCGCATGCGCGTTGTAGTACGAATAGCCTCGAGGTTTTCCGAATATCTGTAGGGCCTATCGAATTTCGCCAACAAGAGTGTGCATACACACACGGACACTCACACCGGTATTTCAGCAATAAAACGAGGTTTTCGTATAAATTTGACTGAGTGCTTGGGACGACATTTCCACGCGTTAGGTGAGGTAGACAAACCGAGGTTATGGGAAAATAACCTCGGTTTATGTGTGAACCACAGTACGTTGGTGTGTACGTCTATGATAAACCTCGCCCAGTAAGATATACCAACGCACACACACACACACACACACCCACACACACACACACACACACACACACACACACACACACACACACACACACACACACACACACACAGAGAGAGAATTGAATATATATCCCAAGTTGTAAATAGAGTTTGAGCATACAATTGCTCCTTATATTTAAGCCACGTCTAAAGTGTCATTTAATGATAAATAAATTGACTTTATTTATCTGCTGATTTGTGAAATTTAGCATAGTTCCCGAAATGATCGTTCACAAAGAGGTATTTAATTCACAACTGAATGATTCATCTTTTGTGCCAAGCCATTGATTAGTTTATTTATTTTTTAAGATTCTTGAATTTGTTATTTAAGTCACTCTACAAAATCTTGTTAATAAAAATAGGATATCATTTGAAGTCTAAGTTATTTATCAATAAATTTCATAAACAAGGTCTTGGTTGATTTATTATTGCTGTTTTTTATGGAAGATGAAAGCTTACTAAATTGCTTTTTTGGGCATTCATAAAATGTGCAAAGTTTTATCTCCAGAGTGCCTGGTTCGTCAGTCAAGATATCTGGTTCGAGATACACATTGAGTTTGTCCATGTACCATTAATGATCAAGAATTATTGTACTGTTACTTTGATCAGCAGTTAAACAATGTTAAGGCATATTTTGTAAAATGGGCTGGGTGGTCAGGACAATCGCACCCCAATTCATCACTGACAACTAATTAGTTTTATTTGAATGGGTTTCTCCTGACATCAATGTCTAGCGACTTCTTGTCTTTGAATATAACATTTGTAATATAGTAGCGGATAAAACCTAAAGGGAGCATACTCCAATTTTGATATTTTCATAATTTTCTGTTAAAGCCAACGCCGGAATAAAAGTACAAGCAAACATAGCCATTGGAGTAGAGTGACCTAGATTTTCTTTCTCAAAACAAAGGTCCAACATTTAGATTTGATAACAAGAGCCAGTCTGAAACGACTGCACACTCGACTATTCGAATAGTCAGACCTAAATCACATTTTATATTGGGCTTCATTAGAACTAGGGATTGAGTCAGGTGTTTATTATATCCCCCATCACACACACATGAGCAAGTTAGTCCAAGTTAACAGGTCAATAATTCAATTAATTTATTCTTTAAGGTATGTTGGAGGGTTTACACAACCAAGCATATACACATCTGATCCCACACCCATCTGCCTACTATCCCAGCCCTCCTCCATTCCCATCCCCTTAACCATTCAACAACCACTTTTCATGGACTTATATTTTGGTCATTTGTAAATACCCCTAAAAAACAATAGGGCAAAAAAGGCCATAACTCACGCACTTGATTCTTTGATACATGTATAGTATATGGTATGTGATGGTGTGGTGGTGTGTTTTGTGAGGTCTGGTGGTGTTTCGTGTGGTGTGGTGTGATATTGTATATTATAAAATAGTATGGTATGGTGTGGTGCGGTGTGGTACGATATAGAACAGTACAGTATGGTTTGGAATGTTATAGTAGATGATGGTATAGTCTAGTATGGTGTGGGTGCGGTGTGAATGTGGTGGTAGCTGTGGGTGAGGTGGTGGTGGTGTGGTGGTGGCATGGGTGTGGTGATGTAGGTGAGTTGGTGATGTGGGTGTGGTGGTGGTGTAGTTGTTATGGTGGTGTTTTGGGGCTAATGTGGTGATTGTGCATGGTGTTGGTGGTGTTGTGGTGGTGGTTTTGATGGTGGTGGTAGTGTGGGTGTGGTGGTGGTGTGGGTGTGGGTTGTTGGTGTGGGTGTGGTGTGGTGTTGGTGGTGTGCTGTTGGTGTTGTATTGGTGGTGTGTAAGTGGTGTGGGTGGTGGTGGTGTTGTGATGGTGGTGTGGTAATGGTGGTCCGCTGATGTTAGTGGTGGTGGTGTAGTGGTGGTTTGGGTGTGGTTGTATTGTGGTGGTGGTGTGGTGTGGTGGAGGTGTGGGGTTGGTGGTGGCGGTGTGGGTGTTGTGGTGGTGTGGTATGGTGGTGGTGTGGTGGCGGCGGTGTGTGGGGTGGTGGTGGTGTGGGGACGGTTGTGTGGTGGTTTGGTTGTGGTGGTGGTAGTTGTATGTTGGTGGTGGTGTGGTGGTGGTTGTTTGGGTGTTGGTAATGGTGTGTTGGTGTTTTGGGTGTTGGTGTGGTTGTGGTGTGGTATGGTGGTAGTGTGTTGGTGGTGTGGGATAGGTGGTAGTGTGGGTGTAGTGTGGTGGTGGTGGGGTTATGGTGGTGTGATGGGTTGGTGTGGTGGGGTTTTGGTGGGGCTGTGGAGTAGGGTGTGGTGGTTTGGTGAAGATATGGTGGTGGTGGTTGTGTGGTGGTGTCGTGATGATGAATGCGGTCGTGGTTGTGGTGTGGTGGTGTGGTGGTGGTGATGGTGTGGTGGTGAAGGTGTAGTGGTTGTGCGATTGGTATGTAATTTTATATAATATAGTATGGTATTGTTTAAAGTATGGTATAAAGTACGATATGGTTGGGGGAGGTACAGCACCAAGATACCCTTGACCCTGCAACCCCTCTACACCCCCACCCAAAAACCACTAAAGTATGTTGAGTTCATCTTTATTATACCTTTTAATTTTCATAACATAAGAAGGAAGCCTGCATGCAAACTTTAACCATAATTTCTTAGTCATAATGTCAATTTTCTAAATGAAATAGAGCACAAATTAAATAAAAAACAAGGTTATGGCCTTTTGAACATCAATATTATGTATGATAAAATAAAGGTGTACACATTTTCAAAGCTGTAGTTTTAATTGTATGAAAGTAATGAGCTTATACCAGCTTGCACACAAACTTTAACCTAAATTTCTAAGTCGAAAAAGAGCCACAATGTTTACAAAATGGAAGTTAGAGTTTTGTTTCTTTAAAAACACACTCGGGATATAATGATGAACAAGTTGAAAAAATGGCCATAATTTGATTAAAATAAAAGTTAGAGTTACGGGTTTTGGCATACACACTCGAGATATGATGATAAACAAGTACTGAAAGTTTCAAAGCTGTAGTTTTAGTATTATGGAAGTGATGGGCTTGAACAGTAGCTTGCATAGAAGCTCTAACCTTAAATTCTAAGTCAAAAAAAGAGCCATAATTTGATCAAAATCAAAAAACAATATGGTTCTTGGCTTAAATACTTAAGGTCATGATAGTGAACAAGTGTCTCAAGTTTCAAAGCTTTAGTACAAGAAGTATGAAAGTAACTAGCTTGCACGCAAACTTTAACCATAATTTCTTAGTCTAAATTTCAATTTTCTAAATGAAATAGAGCACATAAAAAGAGGTAAAAAAGGCCATAATTTGAACAAAATGGAAGATACACATTAAAGATATGGTGATAAACAATTGTTGAAAGTTTCAAAGCTGTGCTGTAAGTAGTATAGAAGTTATGGACTGTTACACAAGATTGCACGAAATCGTATCCCAAAAATTTTGAAAAAGGGCCATAATTTGAGTAAAATGAAAGTTAGAGTTATGGTTCTTGACATACACTCTCGGGATAATGATGATGAACAAGTATTGAAAGTTTCAAAGTTGTAGTATAAAAGTATAGAAGTTATGAGTTTGTACAGTTGCTTGCACGCAAACCTGTAATTCTAAGTCGAAAAGGACCATCATTTGATCCAAAATAAGAGTTATGGTTCTTACATGCACCTTCGGGATATTATGATGGACATGTGTGCCAAGTTTAAAAGCTGTAGTAAGTTTGTAAGATATAAGTATGTTGCACGCAAACTTTAACCAAAGCGGGACAGCGACGCCGACGCCGAAACCGACGCCGACGACAGAGCGAGTACAATAGCTTGACATATTCATCAAATAGTCGAGCTATAAATGTTTAAGTATAGGTGGTTTAGTATGGCAAGAGAAAACTTTAAACCCGTGAAATCCTATATTGTTTCAACGATGACTGAATGAAAATGAAGACAAAATGTTGTAGGAGGGCAAGATGTGATTTTTAATTGTTGTCGTTGTTGTTTTTCATTAATTTTAAACCATGAACTTTTCGAAATTAAAAATGATTGTCCACATCGTTTGCAATAGTATCCGTTATGGTTTGTTGGTCAATGCAAAATTCAGACCTAAGTAAACGTAGAAAGTCACGCTAAGTTGATTTAATTATTGCGATATTTAATTTATTTTAAGATATACAGTAAAAACTCCCTAAACCGGTGGTCATCGGGACTGGAGAAAAAGTCCGGTTTAGAGAGGATTCCGGTTTATAGAGGATTTCACCTTTATCACCATATTTGACAAGTGTTGTTCTAATTAATGTGTTATAACGCCTTTTCTTAGTCAAAATTGAATGTTCGTTGCTTTGCAACATTTGACATATTTTAGGGAATAAAAATAACAAAATTAATTTTATCCAACATTTTAATTTATTCTCTCATATTAAAACACATATTTTTTCAACAAACTGAATTAATTACATATGTGAACATGTATATATTCAAACTACATGTTATAGAATCGTAAGCATGTTTTTCACAGCCCTCTGTGAAATCACCGACTGAAAAGACCGATTTGGCGAAATTGCAGCAAAAGAAAAGACAGGCACGGGTGTTTCAAACAATGAATTAAACAGACATAATCATCGTCTTCTCAACTCGTATTTGTTTACACAACAATTACATGTCCTAGTTATTAACCCTTGTAATTTTCACGCCTATTAAATAATATGCGCGCCTCTAAAGGAAAACAACGGATTAGGCCGGTATTCCAAAATAAATACGGGAACGTGTAGCGTGAACGTGAAGCGCGAACGTGAAAAATCAAACACACGATTTTCGATTGTATGGATTCCATATCGGCGTGAGCGCGACGTGAGCGTGAAGCGCGAATTTATGACATGTGACCGTGAAGCGCGAGCGTGAAACCGATCGCTACATGTAGTGATTTTTCACGTTCACGCACAGTATTCACGGACGAGATACCACCATGAAAGGTCCTCTGTCTATGCCAGATCCAACGCTAACCGGATGAATGGAATAGTGTGAGCGTGAAAATTCACGCCTCACGTTCAAGTTTCACGCTCACGCTTCACGTTCACGTCTCGCTCCCGTATGAATGGAATACCGGCCTTATCTTGCAGATATTTGACACGCTTGACAATACACAAGCCTTTGACAAGTCAGCCCGAGTTCGTCACATTCGATGACAATTATCAAAATTCAGGTTGTTAGAGGGTTTTTTTAAAGAGCAAATAGCAAATAAAATCGTAAAAATAAGGCCGGTTTCCGGATTTCGGAGGTTCCGATTTTCAGAGGTTTTCTTTTCTATAAAATAAGAAGGAAAAAAATCGGGACCGTAAAAATTATGCGGTTTTGGGAGGATTCCGGATTATAGAGGATCCGGTTTAGGGAGTTTTTAGTGTATTTAGGTTTACCCTCTGAATTCAAACAAAATACCATGCATAATCTAAAAAATAATAATAAGAAAAACCATTTGCATCAGAACATAGATATATATGGAAAATGTAGTACATGTACCAAGTATATGCGAATCTACAACATGTTATGGCGATTCGTCAAAATGGTGTTTGTGTTGTAAGACATTCAGATATAAAGATCCAATTCATGTTTACTGTCGGTTTAAAAATAAGTGTTAATGCAATATCTGTTTCTTTTTCTATTTTTGTAGAGCGGATCATTAGCTCAGTGGTTAGCGCGTCTGCCTCTGAGTCCAGGGATCGCTGGTTCGATCCCCTGCTTCTCCAACTAAAATAACTAATATAGTCGTTCGGATGGGACTTAAAACCGAGGTCCAGTGTAGTGGTGCTATACACCGGGCACTTAAAAGAACCAGGGACGATTCTGGAATTGGAGAGTCCTCTGTATCTTGCACTATCCTCCAAAAACCTAAAATGACTAACACTCTTCTGGAGGCCTCGCTCATATGGGCAACCGGTAGCGACGATAAATAAATGGAAATACAAACAAACATATCTGTTTCATTTTTCTAGATGTTTAATTACCTACACTATGTCACCATCAGCCGACTAACTACATTGTACGTTGCAATGGTTTTCTCTAAGTCTACAGGTTGACACGATTAATGCATGTACTGAATTTAAAAAAAAATTGACATGACTGAGATTCTAACCAACCTTTGTCACTTATAATTCAACATAATATAATATAACAACTAAAGTGTTGATGATTGATAAATTTCCGGGGACACATTATTTGTAGGATGTAATTGTGTTTGATATAAAACTGATCATTTGAAAAGTAAGATAGCTTATGGATGGTAAATATCGTTGTTTTAAATGACGATGTGCTTCCTTAAATATTTTGGAATATTGTTCATGTTTGTTGAGATACAAGTAACAGCAAGTAAGCAGATTAATTCATAACTAATATTAACGAAAATGTTTTTAAAACATTGACCCTTTGTGTACTTTAATATTTTATCAGCATATCTATCTAATAAAGAAATATCCCTAAATCCCTGATTATACAATAAATGGTGATTGTTTTACTAGGCATTTATGAGTGGACATGGTTATGGAGAGGGACTACGGAGAACGTGGTACATGTTTTATTGGGGGTGTTCTCAAATATTTTCAGAAGTTATGTAAGAAGCCAGACAAATATGATTTGTTAACGTACATTATTCAGGAACTATGTTACAAGAAAGACACAAATTTCTCTAATCCTTGTCATTTTTGTTGATTGTATGTTGCTTGGGGACAAAATAAATTCCAACAGATGTTTTACTGATGAAACCTTTCTCTAACGCACAACTGCACACACGCGCACGAACTAATAAGCTTGCATTGCAAATTTTCCTTAATGAGGCGCACATTGTAAACGAAAAGAAACAGCAGACTAAAACTTAAAAAAAAACAACAACAACAAATAACAAAATAAAATATAATAATAAAACTTTAATGACTTTTAAAAGCACAAAATACAATGACAACTAAAGTTAAAGACATCTAAAAACAACCATCAAACTTTGCATATAACGTATGACAAAACGCAATAAACACGAGTCTGATATGATATCTGCTCTTCAGGCAATTATATCCCATAAATAAAAAAGCTCATGCGAACTGTGCAACTTTGCATCGTGGTGGCGAGCAACAGAAGGAGCGGTAACTCATCGCATTAACCCTTCGGCAAGGATTGAGCCCACCAAAGTTTGACAACAGAACTTTAAAATATTAGCACAATAACAAAGGCAAATAACCACCAGACGGGATATCAAGGGCAAACGAGATTACCAACAATGCAGCCTATGGAAAAACTGCAAAAATGCAAAATTATTATGCGAATGGTTGAATTTACTATAATGTCATTAAGTAGCAAAAATGTATTAATGTGAAAACATTTATATTTTATCCAGTGTGTATGTACTTACGTGACCCTTACTCATTGCAGAAACGTCACGTTATTTAACATCATCCTTTAATAATGGGTCAGGAGTGCTGAAAACGGCAATGGCCCTTAACAAATTTTAATTGCTTATTTGATTGAAAATGCTTTTTTTTTCAACTTTTAAGTAAAAAGATAAAAATTTATTCAGGATTTTTTCACAATTTTTAAAAGTCGGCAGAAAAACGCAAAACCCGACGTCATTTTTGAGCCTAAAAACGGCATTTAACGGTACACAATAATGTCAAAATTGGTAGCAAAATGTTAAATCATATATCACCGGAAAGGGATTTTAGCACAGATTCTTAATATATAACATGTAAAGAAAAAATGGAATAAACAAAACAATTTTTCATCCAGCCCCGGAAAAGTATTTGGTCAATAGACAAATGTCTTGCGGCGGCTTCTTGCTAGAGTTATCGTCAATATTATTCGTTCCACATCAATGTTCAAATATAAATTCGAAAAATCGTTTCTCGTTCCACTTAAACCCATATCTTTTACGCTACCGAGTTCAAGTGCTGCATAAATTTGCGGAGCTTAAAACATATTGCTGTGTTGGTTCTCTATGGCAGCACCCGAGACCATTCCTGTCGCAAACTTTTAAGAATCTTTGCAAAACTTTTGTGCCGTCTGACAAAAACAACTCCGATTGATTATATAAACATGCATATGGCTGTTTGTCTCATGATAAAATGTTCAATGTATTAAATATTGATTAAAAAATTAAACACTGATTTTACGCTCTGATATATAAATGTGTTGAGAATACTCCAAATTTACCCCGGTCTCCGTTGTCCATCTCCATATCTACGTTCGCTTATAAATGTCTACTTGGTGCCCTAAAACTTTGAGTAGCATAGCTTTGGATATTGGTCACTCCACGGACATACTTCCTTTTTTAAATTTTACTCGTTCTACATATAAATTTTACCAAGGAAGCAGTCATTCCAATGTCTGAAATTGCATCCCAAATGTTTAATGTAACTGCCAAAGCCATTTTTTGTAATTAGAGATATTGTTTTTTATTAACGTGGTTTTAATGTGTCTGACATGAATGCGTGTTACAAGTCACGATTATTAGAAATATTACCAATAGTTTACACATTTTGTAAACTCGTTACACTTCACTGTAATTAGAAAAAGTTCCTGGGGCGAACATGCTTTCCATAAACATGTTTAAGCGTTATCCTTACTACGTCTTTTCTGTGCATTGACATAACCTATGGTGTAGTGCTTTTAAATTCTTGATTTTTGTAAGACAATAGTAAACTCGGCTTTTTCTTTAGTTTAAAAAAAACTTTCTTGCACTTGTAAACTATTAATTTAAAATTCTCATGTTTGAGACGTGGGTAAAACGTTATGACTATCACCTTCCATTTCCATCTATGTCAAAAGAGGCTATTTTATTAAACTAATGAGTAGGACCAATGTAAGTCTTTTAACTGTTTGTCTATTTTAATGAATACTCACCGGACAAAAACGCGAAAAACGATTGTTTATGACGTTACGTCGTGAGGTCATGCACCTTAATTTGAACCCGTTTTCATATTTGAACTAGACTGGTACCTCGGTCTCTATCAATTTTGTGATATTTTTAAAAAGTCGAACGCGGTACCAGTCTATATTTGAACCTGTTCTCATTCGGAATATTTTGTACGTATGGGTACTAACGTGATAAAAACACTGTAGATAAAAATGATATTCCGATTTTTGAAAACAGTGAAAAACCAACTTTTATTTCACCGAGAAAATTCTAAAATTCACTGGAAAAGCATAAATAAATTATATTATGTTTTAGGTACTATTATTTTTCTTCATGATTCCAATTATAGCTAGTACACAGGCTCGTCTTGGAAATAAATAAAATGTGTTTATTGTAAAATATCATAGCGACATCGGAAAGATTAGTTTCATCTGATAACAAAAGTGACAAAATCTGTCAAATAAAATTGTTCATTTAAATAAGTCATTTACGCATTACATTTGCATTGGAGCCAAACGAACAAGACAACTTATACTTGTTTGTTTATTCGAAAATATGTCGGGGAAAGTGTGAGTTTTGGTTCACCATAGATCCTGGTGTATGCCCCCACTGGCATAATGTTTTACCACTGACCGTTCCAAGGCGGTGAATCCGCAGGTTCTAAATATCGGTAATTTTTATGTCTTTTTTGAAATGAATCGTTTTTATGATTCCATGCTACTTTTTCCACTCTTCGTTTTGGCTGTGTGGGGAGGCCGAGATTTTGGATGTGGCCATTCCTGAAACGCATACTTCATTTTTATACAATCATTTTGTTAATTGTGGTTATATTTTGGGCAAGGAGATGGGAGGTTGTGCACGTGAAATCGATTTAATCCGCCAGAAGTCCCAATGCTGTTCTTTATCCAGGTTAAATTGTATCGCTAGTTTTGCCCTTGTGGTGTCTGTTTTGTCTTGCGTAGGTTATAATTGTTGTTGGTTTTTACCTTGGTATTAATAATTGGCTTCTTGCTGCTCTATCTGGGGATGTCTCTAGTTGTGTGTTTGGCTATTCCTAACTATTTTCACATTCTCGATTGTTCCTTTCGTAAAGATTCTAGTTCATATGAAGTCTAAAATTTGGTCACTATGTCGGGTAAAGATTAATACCTTGTTTATATAGTATAAATCGTTTTCCTTTTGAGTGTTGTAATAAGTCTGTATTTCTACAGTAATCAAATAGAGTTTGCCACGAACTTTTTACAAACTTACAATTCAGTCGTTTTAAACCCTCATCTAATGAATTATTAGTTTTTGCCTCTCTGCTAATCTATGTGAAGACGTCTGTAATTGTTTATGTGGCAACTCTTAATCATTTTCATTTTTTACAATCGATAACAGTATGTAGTGTTACGGCAGTCCGTTACATGTATGTAGTGATATTTTTGGTCGAAGGTCAATCATTGATTATTGATATTGATAAAAAGAGAGTTTTTGTTTTGTTCTGTGTGTTTTATAAGAACTATCACACATATCTTTTCCTTTTTAGATAAATGTGGAACGTTAAAATTTATGGACTCTAACGTCAAGGAAGGAGATACGGCTACATTAATTCTAAATGCCAGTGTTTTCACAACCCGGAGAGAATGGCGCCGTTTAACTGTAAATACATCGATATTATTTTACGACAGCAGTGCCGCCACAACCGAACACACTTTGAGATATGCAGAAGAAAGACATGATAATAGTTACACATATAAGCTGAGTATATACAACACCAGTAGAAATGATACTGCATCTTATATTGTTAATTGTGTTCTGTTGAACAACAGTAGAGAATGGAGTTCAAGATCACATGTTCTTAACATCAGCTATGATGACAAACGAGGTTTGATAAATTTGTCTCTGCTTTTACACTTAACATTTAATAGTATTTTGAAAGTGTAAGTTGTTGTATCCAAATCTTACCGCATAACTTAGAAGTGAGGGTAACTAAAATTATATTGATTCTCATCAGTTATTTTGATTTAAAATGTAAATCAGTTTCGTGGTATATTTGCATCGATTAGACGGTTTTTTTCAGTCAGTCGGTTTGCAAAATTTCTGCATAAAAATAGATAAAGCGGTATACTTGAAAGTATTAACAGAGTGTCATCAAGAACGGATTGTCAAATGAAAACTTTCCTGTGACACAGTTAGTGTTTTTATATTTTCTAGTTGTCTATGGGAGTGATATTTTAGGAGTATACACTTCGATACTTTTGAAGATATTTACTAGGAAAATTGGAATAATGATTTGCTTCATTTGTAAACTAACTTATGACAATGCATATGACTTAATCAATTATTTGTTTGAGACAGCACACGACTTTTGGAATCAAGCTAGGCGTCCCGTCTGTAAAATGCATACATTTTTAATTGCAAGAAAATCATATTATTTGAAGATGAACAGTTCCTCCTTTTTATAAAGACAATTATAGTCCAACTTGGACAAACGGAAGGATTAATTTATCCCGCCTTTCCTTCGTAAAAATGTCAAAGCCTATTGCGTAAAATCGTACGACAACAGTAAAACAAATTAAGATTGAATATGAGAAAATGTCACACCCAGACACACAGCCTCCCAACACAGCCTGTAAGCTAAAAGGAAAAGAGAGCATGATTTTATAAATTTTAAATGATATATGATTGAAGGCTACAGATTCATTGTCATGTGCTCAACATCATTTGGGAAGGATTAAAATTGGTATTATATGTTTGTGTAAATACTGAGTTGCGCTCCACATTCGGCTAGTAGGCATGGGCTAGTAGGCATGGGCTAGGAGCCATGGGCTAGGAGCCATTCATTTAAAGATTTGTAAAGACATAAGAAATGACAAAATTATAGTCTACGTTTAAGTTTTCGTGACGACAGGGACATACGGAAGGGCCAATTGACATATATATTTTTATCTCTGCCAATGAACAGGCTAAATCAGACTGAGTTCGCAATATTTCCATGTTGATCGTGTTTGGTTACTTTCTGGGTCACCTCATTTTCTATATATACATTGTAATTGGAAGTTTCTGAACAAATCTGTTACTACTGTCTAATAAAAGTGAAAATGATTTAATCATGACTTTGGTGGCAGTAACACAACGCATAAATAATATTTTTGCTAGTAAATAAACATGATCTTTTAATAAATCATGCAAGTATGGTGTTTTGTGAGTTTGGAATATTGACCGAATATGGATTCTAAATGCTGTAGAATATGTGCAGTCGACATTTCGAAATCAGTAGTTACTTTACATATTTAAATCTAAACATTGTGTTTTAAAAGGACGATTTGGTCAGCTTAACAGTTAATCTCTAACTTGTAAATCTTACTAATTTGTAAAAGGAATGAAGTTATTATGTAAATCTAGTATCCCCATTTTTTTCATGTACGGCAACACTAGTAGCCCATAAACAGTGGTTTGTATCAACATGTGTAACTTTATCGTTTTCAATATTTGGACAGTCACTTAAGATTATGAAAGACATGATATAATATTATTAAGGTATCGGGTGATGTGTAATATAGCAGAATTGTTTTAATGTCAAGCTAGCTTCCACGAGGTTATTCCAAAACCTTACGTTACAATTTACAAAAAAAAGCTCCTTTTTTTCTTCCTTCGACTGGGTCTTGTTTGTTTTCCTGTAATTGTCACTAGTCTTAAGTAACTTAAAGGCTTAATATACCAAAAGGATAATAAAACAGGCGGCATTTTTTATAAGTTTTAAAAATATAATTATAGTAACGATTATCAGTCCAGTCTCTGTATCTCATTTTACCAATATTTTCTATTCAATATCGAAACGCTTGTTATTTACAGGTAAAACATCGAATTCATTTAAGATTCATCCGTTGCTCGGATGTTTGTCTCTTTGTTTTGCAACTACTTTTGTTTTTTAAGTGTTTCTGCCTGTTTCTTTGAAAATGAAAGTAAACTAGAAAACTTAGCTCTATTTAAATTTGTTTGACATACCAACCAGTCCGTCAAGCATGTTATGCTGTTATGGTGTCATACCTGCGTAACCTGGTATAGCTTTATGTTCACTTTAAGCGTTAAAGATTTTACTTTCTCTTGCGAACGGTTTTTTTTCTCAATAAGTCCGGCAAGCCTAAACTGAAATGCTATAAATGAAGACAACTTAAAATTATTTGACTTAAGCTGCTTTAAATATTTACCTGAGTTTTTTTTAAAGACCAAAGAGATTAAATCTTGTGTCAGTAGTTTCAAAAACACACAACGCGTAATTCGTACATATTCTTACATGCCTCTATGACATATTAATATGTTAAGTGCAGGGATACTCATTTAGTAGTTGTGCAACTGGAGTAAGCAATGAGTTTTGCTTTTTAAAAAAGCAACATATGCATATCAGGAATCGCCACACTCAAAAAACACAGCCTCCCCACGCAGCGAAAAAGAAGAGAGGAAGATAGAGAGAGCGCATGGTTTATATATGTATGTCAATTCAAATAGGACGCCACAAACAATTAA
This sequence comes from Corbicula japonica, assembly GCA_038501625.1. Taxonomy (NCBI): domain Eukaryota; kingdom Metazoa; phylum Mollusca; class Bivalvia; order Venerida; family Cyrenidae; genus Corbicula; species Corbicula japonica. Next base: position 6,354,175 of record JAZAYU010000026.1, read on the forward strand.
TAAACAAGAGAACCTTTGGGGATACCGCCTTGGAACGGTCAGTGGCAAAACAAATTGCCACTGGGGGTTTAAACCAGGTTCTAGGGTGCACCAACCTCACACTTGCCCCAACAGGTTCTCGTATCACAAAACAAGTACAAATTGTCTTGGTGAAATAACTCCAACCCACCCATCAGCTCAACAATGTTGCATGCAAAAGCATACAAACATATAAACATAAGAATTTAATAGCATTGCAAAGCCAAAGGGCGGGTACTCAATGATCTTTCCGAGACCAGAGCACCTGGAGTAAAATCAGCAAGAACACGATGACAGGGATAAAAGAAACAAATCGAGCTTCTTAGGTTCTTTTAAGAAAAGATTTCCCCATAAACTTTCATAAACTCTACACCCCTGCCACCGTCGTGCAACCAAAGAGGTAAGCATAATGATCAACTGTAGATGGGTTAATCACCAGGCCTGCAGAGCGCTGTAAAATATCATGTTGGTAACCTTTCTTTTTAAATTTACAGATGGTTTTTACGAATAACCGGGAGAAATTAACATCGCCTTTTATCTTCTTAAGTTTATAAATTAAATCTCCATAAAAAACTGGCTGTGAAATTCCTTGTTGCAATAGTGATTTTAAACTGCAGCTGTATTTATGAATTAGATCTGGATATCGGCGATAAAACTTGCAAAAGGTTTTCCTTAATTTGTGATACCGATAACCTTGTTTTAAAAGTTTTTCTGTAATGCAAAGATTACGTTCATTGAAATCATTCACATCGTTGCAAGCTCTTGAAAAGCGAACAAGCTGTGAGATATAAACCCCGTAAGAAGTTGCACGAGGAACATCGCCGTCTAGAAACGGAAAATTTACTATATTAAAATTAAAATCATCTCTTTTATCATAAATTTTAGTAGTGACGTAACCATTTTCGATGGATAGATTTAAATCAAGGAAGTTTGCTTGCTTTTCTGAAGTGTTCGCTTTGTTAAGCTGTAGTTCTTTAGGATAAATCTTATTAACCAGTGATGGAAAATGGTTATTATCTATATTTAATAAATCATCAAGGTACCTCAAGGTGTTGTTAAAAGCTGTAATAATATCATCTTGATGTTCGGTAGAAAAAGATAACATGAAATCTCTTTCATAACAGTATAAAAACAGATCAGCAACAAGGGGTGCACAATTAGTACCCATTGGAATGCCTATTACTTGTTTATAAATAGAGGTACCAAATCTCAAATAAATATTATCCAATAAAAATGTGAGCGCCTGGATAAGGTCTTGACACGTCCATGAAGTATAATTATCATAAGAACCATCTGTAAAGAATGCCCTATGTTCATTACAAGCAATAAATGTTTTATTTTCTCTAGCAAAAGTTTTTTCAATGAGACTGGTTAGCTTGTCTCTTATTAAATTATGAGGGAGAGAAGTATACAAGGTAGAAAAATCATATGTAGACAAACAGAACGCCTGAAAATTATTTGATTTAAGTTTCTTCAAAACGTCATTTGAATTTTTTATAGACCAAAAAAAATTTTTGCCAGTAGTTTCAAAAACTTTTTCGCAATACCTAATTACATGTTCTTTTATAGCTGTAAGACAAGATGTTAAGAGCACGGATAACTTTGTTGTAGTACAAGAACTAGAGTTAGCGATAAATCTTGCTTTGTACGGTGTTTTGTGCATTTTAGGCAACCAATACATAGTAGGTACTTTGTCTTGTTTAGGCTCAACACTGATTCTAAATTTTGTAATTTGTAGAGTGTGTGCAGTAACAATATCACTCTCAGATGAAGAAGTCAGTGTATAAGCATTAGTGCTATTAAGCTCTTCAGTTTGAACATTTATATAGTGTATACGTCACACTATAATAACATTATTTGAAGCCTTATCAGCAGGTGTTAAAACAAATTGTGTTAAGACGTTTTGTGCATTTAAGGCAACATAATTGGCAATTTATCTTGTGTTGCCTCTATACTCTAAGTTTTTTATCATGTAGAATGTGTACAATAACAAATATATCTCTCTGGTTAATAAGTAAAGGAATTCATTACGTATAGGTAATTGCTTATTTAGAGGCGTGTATGAAAATTAAACGATCAGACCCAGCGCAGCCGGGCGACCTTTTAATTTTTCATACAAGTCACCAAATAAACGATTACGTATATAATGAACGGAACGTTTTTGGTTAGTGTATAAGCATAAGACATACTTAGCACTTCTTTTTGAATATTAATTTAGTGTACCCGTTACACTACATGCATATGAATACTAGTTGTTGCCTATTAACCACGGTTCGTACAACTCTTGAATTCCCTTTTTCAAATGACGATGTATACTTCTTTTATAAAAGAGTGTCTAATAATTCAATTTGAAATTGACCTTTATTCTTTTGGATGTGTGATAAGTCTATAACGGATATGCATACATGTATTTCACTTTTGCTTCTTGTTGAAATATTTCAATCGATTCGAGCCTGCAATACTTTCAATTTTGTTTTTCATTGAAATATTTCAATCGATCCGAGCCTGCAATACTTTCAATTTTGTTTTTCATTGAAATATTTCGATCGATCCGAGCCTGCAATACTTTCAATTTTGCTTTTCATTGAAATATTTCGATCGATCCGAGCCTGCAATACTTTCAATTTTGTTTTTCATTGAAATATTTCAATCGATCCGAGCCTGCAATACTTTCAATTTTGTTTTTCATTGAAATATTTCGATCGATCCGAGCCTGCAATACTTTCAATTTTGTTTTTCATTGAATTATTTCGATCGATCCGAGCCTGCAATACTTTCAATTTTGTTTTTCATTGAAATATTTCAATCGATCCGAGCCTGCAATACTTTCAATTTTGTTTTTCATTGAAATATTTCAATCAATCCGAGCCTGCAATACTTTCAATTTTGTTTTTCATTGAAATATTTCAATCGATCCTAGCCTGCAATATTTTCAATTTTGTTTTTCAGTAAGACTGGTGAACTTGTCTTGTATTTAAATATGAAATAGTGGCATATACAATATGGTTCGTTTTGAACATTTTTGTAAACGTCACCCAAGTTTTTGATACACTTATACAGTTTTTTTAACATAGACTTTCCCTTTTCAAAATAATATTCGCAGGAATAATACTTAATAAGATACTTTCGTTAATTGTTTGTGGCGTCCACTTTGAAACTGATTATTGTAATACCATGCTCTCATTTCCTTTCTACTTTTTTGGCTGTGTGGGGAGGCTGTGTCTGCTGGATGTGGCCATTCCTGATATGCATATTTTACTTTTTTGTTCAAGACAAGGTTTTCTAAAACACACCGAGAGATTGTGTTGTAGTTGTCATAGAACTAAGTAAAAGCTTCGTTTTTTATGTTATTTTGTGCATTTTGGCAACCGGTTCATACATTTTATTTAGAATATTTTATCATGTTACACTGATACTAAATTTTGTACTTTATATATTGTTTATGGAAACAATTATATCACCCAAAACAAAGAAGTCAGCATTTAAGCATTTGTACTTTTAAGCTCTTCAGTCAGAATATTTATATAGGGTATCCATCGTATTAGTATTTCATTAATTTTGTAGAAATCTTAATAGCAGATGTAATACAAACGTGTTAGGACATTTTTAATTTTCATTTTTAATGACGAAAGTGAAAACTAATATGGTAAAGATATATTTCCTTTATTGAAATTTCTGTGAGCGCTCATCGTTATATGGAAAAACGAACATAAAACTTAAATAACAATAGACAAACAGTTTTCTGAAGTATATTTTCTGAAAGAAAACAAACGACTAGAGTTTTTCGTATAGAAATATTCACAAACTAAATATATTCATTGTCTATTTTAGATGCGGTAAAACCATCCAAACCACAGTTTTCTGGCGGAAAAGATATTGATGGCTGCATAAAGTGCCTAGAAGCGTCGATAAACAAAAACGTTACTGTTGAATGTCATGTTGACGGCGGATCAGAAGTATTGGAATTTAAAATGTTCAAGGATTCTGTGGAAATAACAAACAGGGAGCATTATAAAAATGAATCGTTAACGCAAAACGGTTCGCCCATCACGAGGAGGAATTTCAAAGCAACGTACGTTCTAAATGTAATGCAAACTGATTATGACCACACGTTTAAATGTACCGTGAACAATTCTCTTGTACCAAACGAATTATCGGAGTCACAAACAGTTTACACATATGGTAATTGTGTTTAACATTCATTTTCCTCTAAACATTGTCAGAATCTATTACTTTTAGCATGGATTGAGGGTTATTTTATTTGAATTGTATCAAATACACTTTTTTTGAAAACGATGTTAATAATGTCTTGTCGGTTCTTGTGATACTCTACAAAATGATCCACACATAGGCAAAAAACTATTACCGTATTTCTTGCCTTCGCCGATAATAAGAAATAATCTCTAACCAACCATCCCTTTCATCTTGTTTATTATGGGCATCGCCCGTTGACGTATTTGAACGTGTTATTTAAATAGTTATGAATGCAAAATAAAATCATCCTCTACTTTTGCTGTAAGATAAGATCAAACATTAAAACCAATTTAAATACAATTGTAAAAATATGTATATATTGCCCGACACGAGACAAATTATTTGGTATGCTCAAATTAAAAGAGGAATAACTCGAAATGCCCTCTTTACTGCCCAGCAATCGGAATCGGATACTTTATTAATAATATTGCACGCGTCAACGATACGGGTGCATTATAAAATGTTTAAAATCTACTTACTCAATCAAACAAAACACATATTTTAATCGGCACAATCTGCCTAAATACTACAATGATTCAATAACATTTTCTGCAATACGTTCATTGTTTAAAACACAAAAAATATTCATTTTAGTGGCACCTAGTATCATAGAGGTAAAAGATGAATCATTTCGAGAAAACCAGACCATCCGAATAAAATGCATTACTAAAGGAGAAAGACCTATTCTTTCGCATACGTTAATAATGAAGAACATCACACACAAATTATTTACGGATAACTTCGAAAAGACGAACAACAGAACATTTACTGTCACATCGAGTCTGCCGATGACCTTTCCAAGATACAATAACAGTGTATCAATAAGGTGTTGTGTGGATGTTTTGGGAACAGAAAAATGCGGCAATTGGAGTGAGATAAATGTCACATGTAAGTATTATTTTGTAAATCACAGATGCACGCTTCCTTTAGGACAGAATCAACTATCAATTTAAAGAAAACAAACACATGTTTTTTTTGTAAGCAATAGATTCTGAATGCACATCTTTTAAAATAAAAAAAAGCTGATAATCAACTTCCTCATTGTCTTTGCATTAACTGGCATCAAATATGTTGTCTTTCCCTTGTTATTTACCTATTAGTAAAGGTGCGTTAATGTTTTCAGTATAATTTATATCTTGATAGTTCCCGCGGTCACTATACACTTAACGGAAGTCAGCAAACACAGTCAGATGAACGGAGAAACAGAACTTATTTTGAACTGCACAGCGGGGGCCGCTAATCCCAAGAGCCGGATCGAATGGACAAGGGTAGAAGATATAACGCGGACAACAACACAACCAATATATTACAGTGACTTGAAAACAAGCGGGCTATCAACCTCAGTGGTACTTACTTAATATTGTTGCATCAGAAAACCTCTAAAAGATAAGACTGTGTTTGCAATCTTTGACACTGCCGACCGAAATTACTTTGCGAAGAATTCCACCGTTTTCCTTTTTTATACATCTCTATTATTAACTTCACCCACAAAATATGAGGCTAGTCAATTTACTCGCAACCCAATAATAAATAATTAATACTAACACAACTAAACAAACAATAACATTTGAAATATATATTTACATCAAACTTATAAAGTGGAGTGAAGAAATTAATGGAAACAACCATAGTCCCAGATGACAAATGAAAGATTAACCATAGTCACAGATGACAAATGAAAGATTTTAAATTCTTCAAATGTTAAAATCGCAATATTTAAGACCAATTCATTTAAGCTCAGGCCGATTGATTTTCACAACACATGTTGAGTTTAATGTCCATATTTAGAAAACAAGGTTGGTTGATCAAAATCCTCTTGACAACCGCCATTCGTTTTTACGAGTATTTTGATAGAAAAAAACATCAAGATCTTAGTAATGATATTACTTTAGGCCTAGTAAGGTTAATGCATGCACATACCTTATTAACTTTATCTAAAATGTTTTAACTAATTTGTGCTTAATAAAATATTTAAGATTTATTTCAAGCTATAATAACATTTTAAATAGAACGCCTGACAAGGGTTATCACAATATGGCTGTAAAACTAATTTCAGCGTCGCACATGCATACCCGTATATATAGAGTATACCCGTATATATAGAGGTATGTAAGAAAAATTAAAAAAAAAACGACTAGAAACTAAAAATAAGTTATAACATGGTTCGAACATCAGACATCTTAATGCCATTCGCAGGTTATTACTCATAGATTTACCACAGATATTAAAGGGCTATCACAACACATGAGAAAATATGAAAAAAAATCTTTGCCACTATTAAAATATAAAAGAGGTCTGTATTAGAATTTTTTCAACATGTCAAGTGCATAAATTATAATTATATTGTTTGTATTCATAATAGTTTTACATAACCTTAAAAGCCAGTTGATCGTTTATATTTAGCACAGTTACTGACAAAGAGGCTCAATGACCACACGCCTCATGAACTTTGCTGTACTTGAGAACTACAGTAAAAAGCTCACAAACTTTGGAAATGTACACACGGATTTGACTTGGACGCGTATACTCAACAATTTGTCTAAGGTTTCTGCGAAAAAGTGCCATCAATCACTTTGTCGTCATTGTTGCTGATCAAAACTTATTTAAATGCCGTGTGTTCTTTTACAAAAATCATAACACTTTCGTAAGAATTAAGAGTTTTTTCCAGACTAATTATACACATAACAGAACGTAGAATTCATTTCGTTCATGAAGATACTGAGTACATAAAGACTGTATGAAGAAACGCAAAACAGTTTCTGTGTTGTTTACTTGCTTATAAATTTCTAAGTTTAGTCAAATTTCATGCTTAAAAAGTTAAATGCTTTGTATTTTTCAGATGATTAGTTTTAATCTAACAAGAAAGCATAATGGGCGCAATATAGTGTGCTTAGCTGTGAATGACGAATTTACTAATCACACACTATCTGCAATTTATATAGTCAACATAACATGTAAGTTTCAACACATTTTAAAAACATATCAGTCGTTAACACATATTAGTTGTTAATACAGTCACCCAAAGTTCTAATTGGTCACTTTTTGTACGTATTTTTTATATTAGAAAGACATTGAATTTACACTTTATTTATGATCATATGCCAACAACAGACTTCAACTTATGCTTCAATCTTGTAATATTTGACTTTGAAACAGTTTGGTGAGAGTTATCCTTAATTTTACTAAAAATGCATTTCTTGCATAAATAGGTCAAGCAAACAGAAATTTGCGCTTGATTTCTTCTTTTGTTTTAATAGGACCTCTCATTAGTAGGAAAAACATAAAATCTTATTAATCAACAGCACATTTGTTTAAATAAATTCCGTTCAAAGTATCTAATTTTAAAATAACCTCCCTTTCAATTAAAGAATATTCTAATTTTGACCATGCGGTGTAAGTAAAAGGTATTGGATTCATTTTAGAAAACAATCAATAAAGATTAAAAAGACATTAGATAATTGATTTCAAGATAAAACAGTTCTTTCCACAACTTCTCTTGACGTAGGAAAGAAACGAAACTAGCATACAATGTAAACCAACTGATGACCAATTAGAACTTTGGTTGAGAATATTAACAATTCAACTGCAACATCTGCGCTGAAGTCTTATTCACTGAACAAAACATTATAATTAGGCTAAGTGCTGCGCTGTGTGATGTTTTTAAGGGTACCTCCGAAAACAGTGCTTGTGTGTATGTCATTTATTGTATTCGTTCGCATTGATTATTTTTGCATACACAATAGATAATAGAAAATAGATAATTTTCGCACGTTCTGCAGAAATGAAACATTATTGTTTACATCCATGAGACTATCAGAGCGTTGAAGAATGAGAAATATTTTTTCTCTTGAGCTATGACGTTACAATAAGTTAATATTATAATAGAACAAATAGAATGTTTATATGGAATAATATTGTGTAAGCAAGTGTATCTTTTAAATATGCTCGGTTCGGATTAAAACTCCTGATCTTAGAATAGTTTCTTAGGAGGTAACGAGGCTCTGAAAAAAGCAAGTATAGTGCAAAATTTTAAAAGTTCGCATTAAGTAAAAGATAAAAATAACAATGCAAGCATATTGTTAGATGATCCAGAACAACATCAGTCGAATCCGGAAATAATTTAAATCAAATGCGTCCGTCCTTAGCAATTCTTTATTCTTTATGATACGTACGTTCACACTCATTACAGATGAACCACTAATAGCCATACCTGGACGTGAGAATAGGACAGTATACGTTGGAGACAATGTTCACCTGATATGCGAGGTTGATAGTAATCCAGACTCAAACATCAAATGGTTAAAAAATGGCCACATTCTGAATGGTAAAATCTGATATTAAGATACGTGTTATACTGTTGAAACGTATTTTCACATTATGCAAAATAAATTCGAAAATGTTATTATGGCAGCGATACGCAGATTCAAAGAATATTGGAAGAAAAGTTTTATATTATTTTCGGAATTTACATTTAAAAAGTGCAAACAACATAATCAGTTGAATGCGCATGTCCCTAAAACATATAAAATGCCTTATTTTTTAAAGATCAACAACAATGGTATTCATTTACAATGTTTTGAGGTTTTCAAATACTTCTAACGTCATTAATACAGTTTAAAAAGGATAGTTTTACGCATTTTTCTCTGTTTCTTTTAGCGACCACCGGACAGAGACTTGATCTCTTACTTCCGAACATTTCAAACGATGATCCATCAACCTACTCGTGTGTCGCTTACTATAACGATACCTCATATAACAAAGATGTCACTTTGATTGTAGAAGGTAAACAATTTTAGAACGAATGTCGTTTTTAATAAAAGCATTCTTTGTTGTTTTATTACATTTATTTCTAACAATGTCATTCTCTACATGGATTTATTGCGACTTTCTGAATTGGATTAGACCGTGTGGATGCAATATTTCGCATAACACAATCCTTTATCAATTGTTATATATTACAATGTTTCTGTGTCTTGACATACTGATAAATTATCGGTCTTATAACTACAAACAATTATACTTTTTTGACCCGAAATATTGGATATATAGCTAAAGACGTGGGTTAAGGCGCATGATAAATATGCAGTTAACTTTGTGCAATACGGTGCTCCAAATTACTTCTTGTGCAACAAATTTGGTGTTTGTAAGCGTGTGTATAAAACTCATTCTTTACATTCTGCCTATCTGCACAATGCAGTTCAATAGATACAGTGGCTGTTTTTCTATGCCTATTTTACTGAATAAAACTTACCATAATATTTCACACAATAATATTCTAGTTTAAAAGCCAAATAGTGTGAGTTTAGATCAGAGTAAGGATAGGCCGCACACGACAGTTTTCGTTTGAGTGTATTTTCCTGACTGCTATCACACTGTTCTTAACATATTGTTGTTGAAGTTTTCTTACACACATTCATTTGAATTCTAATATTATTTTTGTATTTTATTCTTATTTTCTTTACAGTAACAGTCATTTAAAAATCAAAAAATTACAAAATCTGCGTCTTTAAAATAAATCAGTGTATGACACAGTAGTTTTACAAATTGCCATAAGCATTATCCCCGCACATGGTACCCGTTTACTCGTTTCGTTTCGTTTTTATGTACTTGTTTTCCATATCCCATCCATGATAGCTTTAGGAATTGTTCAAACACTTTCAGACTAAGAATATTAGTTCTTTTTTATTTGTTTCTTGTTTGTCTTCTGTGATACGATGGATGCATATTTTTAGATATTTTGTCAAAATTATGGTGTGTTCAGTTTCGCCATAGCTGTTTCATTATTTCATTCTTTTAACGGGGTCATTACACTGTGGTTCATGGATATTCCATGAATACAGTTTTATTCGGTATGTTTTGTTTTGTTGTTTTTTCCTGTTGTAGATATTATGTTAAGCTCAACCCATAACTAGGCGGCGTAGGCAGTCCTGTTCATTTCCATTGCTGCCGTTGAAAAGTTTGAGTCGAACCGACCCTAAAATATACTTATTTTCGTCGCGTTTGATGGCTTTTAAGGTTCTTTGCAATCTATATGAATTGTATTTGGATCATATCAGTGTATCTTTATCACGATCAAGAGAAAGAATGATCTTGACCAGAATGCGCAAGTGTAAGCAAGCTCAATCAAACTTCTTTTAGTGACTTAATATTTCCTGTAAAGTAGCAACAAACTGGTATCTTCTGTTATCATAGAACGCTCTCTGAAGCCTGCTGCAGACGAAGACAAAGTTACACAAGAAAAATCACTTATAGGACCTGTAATTGGTGGCGCTGTGGGTTTTGTCGTGGTTGTAATTGCACTCTGTTTAATTTGCCATCGAAAAAGACTTAGGTCGAAAAATAAAAAAGAGGCTAAACCGGATGACAAAACACAACAGGCATCATTGGGAGAACGGGAGAGGTATATGACAGTCATTTTGTTCTTGATTTAGTTCGGCTAGATTACTTTAAGAGACATCATGTTGTTGATACTATCACTCGTTTGCAAAAAAAAATATCGTGTTGTATTTTTATGTTCAGTTATAATGAATTAATTAGTTAATAATATTTTATTACGTTTTGTTGTAACATGTTTTTTCCTATTCTTGCCGCCATCTAAGATTTTTTCTTCAGTTTAATCATTGATTTAGTTTCGGTACAGGGACATTTGCAACACTAATACTAGTATATAACCCTGTGAATAATTACTAGCGCGTGCAGTAGCTGCCAGTACTTGTTAAAAAACCAAACATTTAATATCAGGCAGCTTTTATATATTTTATACCTTTAAAATTATTGATGATGGTTTTTAAACACATATTATTTGTTTTTTATTAAAATTTTAAATCTGTATAATCAATAGTTAAGACAGCTTATTCTACTGCTTTGATCTTTCAGGGATTCGCAACAATGCAACACTGGTAAGGTCAACGTTTTTAAAGCTGTTTGAGACTTTTTTAAATTTTAAATTTAAGTTTAAAACATTGTAAATTATGCAAAGACAATAATTGACGGGACATCTTAAAGCTTATAATCTATAAGTGATATCTTTACATATTTAAACTAGGTTCATTAACACTGTATGCTTATCATTAAAAATTTATAGCTCTGTGCATTTTTAATGTGACGTTGTATCAATTTCTACACATCCATACTTCTTCCGGGCAAATATGTATTTGAAAAAAAACTTCCCCTAATAAAACTTTTCTTTATCAAATGAAACAGAATGATCTGAGACATATTTGACAAGGACCAAGTGCTGGTTGTTCATACGATAACATTAGGATTTCTATGTTTAGAAAATGTAAGGGTGTTTATTATCAATATACATGTACTTATGTTTAAGAAATAAGTCGTGACATTTACAATCAGATTTGTTTTGTGTGTTAACTCATTATATATGTATAACTTGGGTTGTTTTCTCCTACTGATGTATTTGGGTTATCCAAGTTGTGTTTTGTTTGCGATTATATCACATCGTCAAAACTGAAAAATGGATATCATGTACATGTATGACCAACAGACCATCAATGTTCACTTTCAAACTTATTTGTTTAAGAAAATTTTGATGCAATGTTCAATGAGAAATAAAATATTGCTGAATGTAATTTATGCGTAGAACAGTATTCATTACAAGAAGAATATTAGAAAACAAAACATTAACTTAATTTTAATTAATTCAAAATGCTAAGTGGGATTTTGATGTCACAATCCAACACCTCCAATAAATCCTTAAGTAATTATTTTAAAAATCGAGTTACGTTACATATTTATACCAGAGAATTTTCAGCAGCAATAGAAACTCAAACTTTAGATTTACCAATGTACGGTAAAGTACTAGCTAAATGTTTGTTTACTTCTTACATGTTAATGATGTAAATAAAAGCTTTATATGATTAAGTCATTTTGTGAATGGCAGTGCTGTAGTGTGATATTTGTTAAAACGAATAGGAAGCGACATCTAATATCTATGTCTAATATCTATTTCCACAATCTCAATGGTTTAATAAAGATTGAAATTAGAGAACAAAAATAATTATGATGAAGTGGTTGATAACAATGTTGACTGTTTCACTGCGCATGTCTGTACTTTCAGCACACAGCGACAGTAGTAAAGGGGCAGGGGATAGTTTCGCACTTTGGTCCCGGTCGATTTTCTAAGTATTTGGGGTAGCCGTGAATAAAATGCATAAAAATCATTGTTTGAATTAAAGATGGCATATTCTTTTATAATATTGTATAGTATATGAAATGTGAAATCTGATCACAGTGGCTCAAATGCATTGATGCTAGCTTTGTATGTTCTGAGTTGAACAGTTGCCGGATGAAAACGCATTCGGCCAGGCTGAATTTGAGAATAATTTGGGGGTGAGGTATTTCAATGTCAAAGGCTGAAAAATCGAGAAGGGTGGGAGACACTTTCCAGCTGCTTGGGAGATTAGGGACACATAAAATATTAGCATGAAAGGGGTTTTATTTGAAAAGTCATGGCAGGAAATATTTTGCAGGTTCTCAAATATGTAGAAATTTTGCCAAATTTGCATTGGAAAATCAGGACTTGGGGTGACTTTAAATGCCTGTGTAGATCAAATGACTGGTTCTGTGGAACAGTTAGTTGTGGTTTGTAAAAAGCTAGACCCCTGCAACACAGAAAGTACAACAACACAATTTTAGCTGTGCAAAGTTTTTATTTTCGGTCAATGTAAGCTTGCACGGGGTCCCAGACTCTGGCGGAAGCCTCGGAAACTGTCCCCTGCGCCCTTAAGGCAAAACTGAATATTTTTATTCTGCGAAAGTTGACTTTGAAAACATGGAAATTTAATATCTGGACTCGGTTTGAATAAGAATCAGTGAGTTTTCCTTGTTTTGAAAGGGATATAGTGCACTTGGTGACTTGTGAAAGGGATATAGTGCACTTGTGCCCAGGAGGGTAATTTTCTTGTTATTTTCCTTTGAAATGTATATATATGTCAAACTAGCGCTATTGACCGTGGTTGGCTTGCAATACATGTTTAGAGTTGTTTGTTGAGTCAGGAATAGATGAAATTCAGAAAAGAAGAGCTTTTTATGCAATTTGAGGGTAAGACAAAAAATCTTAAAGGGGCAGGGGATAGTTTCGCACTTTGGTCCCGGTCGATTTTCTAAGTATTTGGGGTAGCCGTGAATAAAATGCATTAAAATCATTGTTTGAATTAAAGATGGCATATTCTTTTATAATATTGTATAGTATATGAAATGTGAAATCTGATCACAGTGGCTCAAATGCATTGATGCTAGCTTTGTATGTTCTGAGTTGAACAGTTGCCGGATGAAAACGCATTCGGCCGGGCTGAATTTGAGAATAATTTGGGGGTGAGGTATTTCAATGTCAAATGCTGAAAAATCGAAACGGGTGGGAGACACTTTCCAGCTGCTTGGGAGATTAGGGACACATAAAATATTAGCATGAAAGGGGTTTTATTTGAAAAGTCATTGCAGGAAATATTTTGCAGGTTCTCAAATATGTAGAATTTCGGCCAAATTTGCATTGGAAAATCAGGACTTGGGGTGACTTTAAATGCCTGTGTAGATCAAATGACTGGTTCTGTGGAACAGTTGGTTGTGGTTTGTAAAAAGCTAGACCCCTGCAACACAGAAAGTACAACAACACAATTTTAGCTGTGCAAAGTTTTTATTTTCGGTCAATGTAAGCTTGCACGGGGTCCCAGACTCTGGCGGAAGCCTCGGAAACTGTCCCCTGCGCCCTTAAGGCAAAACTGAATATTTTTATTCTGCGAAAGTTGACTTTGAAAACATGGAAATTTAATATCTGGACTCGGTTTGAATAAGAATCAGTGAGTTTTCCTTGTTTTGAAAGGGATATAGTGCACTTGGTGACTTGTGAAAGGGATATAGTGCACTTGTGCCCAGGAGGGTAATTTTCTTGTTATTGTCCTTTGAAATGTATATATATATGTCAAACTAGCGCTATTGACCGTGGTTGGCTTGCAATACATATTTAGAGTTGTTTGTTGAGTCAGGAATAGATGAAATTCAGAAAAGAAGAGCTTTTTATGCAATTTGAGGGTAAGACAAAAAAAACTGAAGGCAAAACTGAATATTTTTATTCTGCGAAAGTTGACTTTGAAAACATGGAAATTTAATATCTGGACTCGGTTTGAAAAAGAATCAGTGAGTTTTTTTCTTGTTTTGAAAGGGCTATAGTGCACTTGGTGACTTGTGGAAGGGATATAGTGCACTTGTGCCCAGGAGGGTAATTTTCTTGTTATTTTCCTTTGAAATGTATATATATGTCAAACTAGCGCTATTGACCGTGGTTGGCTTGCAATACATGTTTAGAGTTGTTTGTTGAGTCAGGAATAGATGAAATTCAGAAAAGAAGAGCTTTTTATGCAATTTGAGGGTAAGACAAAAAATCTTAAGGCAAAACTGAATATTTTTATTCTGCGAAAGTTGACTTTGAAAACATGGAAATTTAATATCTGGACTCGGTTTGAATAAGAATCAGTGAGTTTTCCTTGTTTTGAAAGGGATATAGTGCACTTGGTGACTTGTGAAAGGGATATAGTGCACTTGTGCCCAGGAGGGTAATTTTCTTGTTATTTTCCTTTAAGAAATGTATATATATGTCAAACTAGCGCTATTGACCGTGGTTGGCTTGCAATACATGTTTAGAGTTGTTTGTTGAGTCAGGAATAGATGAAATTCAGAAAAGAAGAGCTTTTTATGCAATTTGAGGGTAAGACAAAAAATCTTAAAGGGGCAGGGGATAGTTTCGCACTTTGGTCCCGGTCGATTTTCTAAGTATTTGGGGTAGCCGTGAATAAAATGCATTAAAATCATTGTTTGAATTAAAGATGGCATATTCTTTTATAATATTGTATAGTATATGAAATGTGAAATCTGATCACAGTGGCTCAAATGCATTGATGCTAGCTTTGTATGTTCTGAGTTGAACAGTTGCCGGATGAAAACGCATTCGGCCGGGCTGAATTTGAGAATAATTTGGGGGTGAGGTATTTCAATGTCAAATGCTGAAAAATCGAAACGGGTGGGAGACACTTTCCAGCTGCTTGGGAGATTAGGGACACATAAAATATTAGCATGAAAGGGGTTTTATTTGAAAAGTCATTGCAGGAAATATTTTGCAGGTTCTCAAATATGTAGAATTTCGGCCAAATTTGCATTGGAAAATCAGGACTTGGGGTGACTTTAAATGCCTGTGTAGATCAAATGACTGGTTCTGTGGAACAGTTGGTTGTGGTTTGTAAAAAGCTAGACCCCTGCAACACAGAAAGTACAACAACACAATTTTAGCTGTGCAAAGTTTTTATTTTCGGTCAATGTAAGCTTGCACGGGGTCCCAGACTCTGGCGGAAGCCTCGGAAACTGTCCCCTGCGCCCTTAAGGCAAAACTGAATATTTTTATTCTGCGAAAGTTGACTTTGAAAACATGGAAATTTAATATCTGGACTCGGTTTGAATAAGAATCAGTGAGTTTTCCTTGTTTTGAAAGGGATATAGTGCACTTGGTGACTTGTGAAAGGGATATAGTGCACTTGTGCCCAGGAGGGTAATTTTCTTGTTATTTTCCTTTGAAATGTATATATATGTCAAACTAGCGCTATTGACCGTGGTTGGCTTGCAATACATATTTAGAGTTGTTTGTTGAGTCAGGAGTAGATGAAATTCAGAAAAGAAGAGCTTTTTATGCAATTTGAGGGTAAGACAAAAAAACTTAAGGCAAAACTGAATATTTTTATTCTGCGAAAGTTGACTTTGAAAACATGGAAATTTAATATCTGGACTCGGTTTGAAAAAGAATCAGTGAGTTTTTTTCTTGTTTTGAAAGGGCTATAGTGCATTTGGTGACTTGTGGAAGGGATATAGTGCACTTGTGCCCAGGAGGGTAATTTTCTTGTTATTTTCCTTTGAAATGTATATATATGTCAAACTAGCGCTATTGACCGTGGTTGGCTTGCAATACATGTTTAGAGTTGTTTGTTGAGTCAGGAATAGATGAAATTCAGAAAAGAAGAGCTTTTTATGCAATTTGAGGGTAAGACAAAAAATCTTAAGGCAAAACTGAATATTTTTATTCTGCGAAAGTTGACTTTGAAAACATGGAAATTTAATATCTGGACTCGGTTTGAATAAGAATCAGTGAGTTTTCCTTGTTTTGAAAGGGATATAGTGCACTTGGTGACTTGTGAAAGGGATATAGTGCACTTGTGCCCAGGAGGGTAATTTTCTTGTTATTTTCCTTTGAAATGTATATATATGTCAAACTAGCGCTATTGACCGTGGTTGGCTTGCAATACATGTTTAGAGTTGTTTGTTGAGTCAGGAATAGATGAAATTCAGAAAAGAAGAGCTTTTTATGCAATTTGAGGGTAAGACAAAAAATCTTAAAGGGGCAGGGGATAGTTTCGCACTTTGGTCCCGGTCGATTTTCTAAGTATTTGGGGTAGCCGTGAATAAAATGCATTAAAATCATTGTTTGAATTAAAGATGGCATATTCTTTTATAATATTGTATAGTATATGAAATGTGAAATCTGATCACAGTGGCTCAAATGCATTGATGCTAGCTTTGTATGTTCTGAGTTGAACAGTTGCCGGATGAAAACGCATTCGGCCGGGCTGAATTTGAGAATAATTTGGGGGTGAGGTATTTCAATGTCAAATGCTGAAAAATCGAAACGGGTGGGAGACACTTTCCAGCTGCTTGGGAGATTAGGGACACATAAAATATTAGCATGAAAGGGGTTTTATTTGAAAAGTCATTGCAGGAAATATTTTGCAGGTTCTCAAATATGTAGAATTTCGGCCAAATTTGCATTGGAAAATCAGGACTTGGGGTGACTTTAAATGCCTGTGTAGATCAAATGACTGGTTCTGTGGAACAGTTGGTTGTGGTTTGTAAAAAGCTAGACCCCTGCAACACAGAAAGTACAACAACACAATTTTAGCTGTGCAAAGTTTTTATTTTCGGTCAATGTAAGCTTGCACGGGGTCCCAGACTCTGGCGGAAGCCTCGGAAACTGTCCCCTGCGCCCTTAAGGCAAAACTGAATATTTTTATTCTGCGAAAGTTGACTTTGAAAACATGGAAATTTAATATCTGGACTCGGTTTGAATAAGAATCAGTGAGTTTTCCTTGTTTTGAAAGGGATATAGTGCACTTGGTGACTTGTGAAAGGGATATAGTGCACTTGTGCCCAGGAGGGTAATTTTCTTGTTATTGTCCTTTGAAATGTATATATATATGTCAAACTAGCGCTATTGACCGTGGTTGGCTTGCAATACATATTTAGAGTTGTTTGTTGAGTCAGGAATAGATGAAATTCAGAAAAGAAGAGCTTTTTATGCAATTTGAGGGTAAGACAAAAAAAAACTGAAGGCAAAACTGAATATTTTTATTCTGCGAAAGTTGACTTTGAAAACATGGAAATTTAATATCTGGACTCGGTTTGAAAAAGAATCAGTGAGTTTTTTTCTTGTTTTGAAAGGGCTATAGTGCACTTGGTGACTTGTGGAAGGGATATAGTGCACTTGTGCCCAGGAGGGTAATTTTCTTGTTATTTTCCTTTGAAATGTATATATATGTCAAACTAGCGCTATTGACCGTGGTTGGCTTGCAATACATGTTTAGAGTTGTTTGTTGAGTCAGGAATAGATGAAATTCAGAAAAGAAGAGCTTTTTATGCAATTTGAGGGTAAGACAAAAAATCTTAAGGCAAAACTGAATATTTTTATTCTGCGAAAGTTGACTTTGAAAACATGGAAATTTAATATCTGGACTCGGTTTGAATAAGAATCAGTGAGTTTTCCTTGTTTTGAAAGGGATATAGTGCACTTGGTGACTTGTGAAAGGGATATAGTGCACTTGTGCCCAGGAGGGTAATTTTCTTGTTATTTTCCTTTAAAATGTATATATATGTCAAACTAGCGCTATTGACCGTGGTTGGCTTGCAATACATGTTTAGAGTTGTTTGTTGAGTCAGGAATAGATGAAATTCAGAAAAGAAGAGCTTTTTATGCAATTTGAGGGTAAGACAAAAAATCTTAAAGGGGCAGGGGATAGTTTCGCACTTTGGTCCCGGTCGATTTTCTAAGTATTTGGGGTAGCCGTGAATAAAATGCATTAAAATCATTGTTTGAATTAAAGATGGCATATTCTTTTATAATATTGTATAGTATATGAAATGTGAAATCTGATCACAGTGGCTCAAATGCATTGATGCTAGCTTTGTATGTTCTGAGTTGAACAGTTGCCGGATGAAAACGCATTCGGCCGGGCTGAATTTGAGAATAATTTGGGGGTGAGGTATTTCAATGTCAAATGCTGAAAAATCGAAACGGGTGGGAGACACTTTCCAGCTGCTTGGGAGATTAGGGACACATAAAATATTAGCATGAAAGGGGTTTTATTTGAAAAGTCATTGCAGGAAATATTTTGCAGGTTCTCAAATATGTAGAATTTCGGCCAAATTTGCATTGGAAAATCAGGACTTGGGGTGACTTTAAATGCCTGTGTAGATCAAATGACTGGTTCTGTGGAACAGTTGGTTGTGGTTTGTAAAAAGCTAGACCCCTGCAACACAGAAAGTACAACAACACAATTTTAGCTGTGCAAAGTTTTTATTTTCGGTCAATGTAAGCTTGCACGGGGTCCCAGACTCTGGCGGAAGCCTCGGAAACTGTCCCCTGCGCCCTTAAGGCAAAACTGAATATTTTTATTCTGCGAAAGTTGACTTTGAAAACATGGAAATTTAATATCTGGACTCGGTTTGAATAAGAATCAGTGAGTTTTCCTTGTTTTGAAAGGGATATAGTGCACTTGGTGACTTGTGAAAGGGATATAGTGCACTTGTGCCCAGGAGGGTAATTTTCTTGTTATTTTCCTTTAAAATGTATATATGTCAAACTAGCGCTATTGACCGTGGTTGGCTTGCAATACATGTTTAGAGTTGTTTGTTGAGTCAGGAATAGATGAAATTCAGAAAAGAAGAGCTTTTTATGCAATTTGAGGGTAAGACAAAAAATCTTAAGGCAAAACTGAATATTTTTATTCTGCGAAAGTTGACTTTGAAAACATGGAAATTTAATATCTGGACTCGGTTTGAATAAGAATCAGTGAGTTTTCCTTGTTTTGAAAGGGATATAGTGCACTTGGTGACTTGTGAAAGGGATATAGTGCACTTGTGCCCAGGAGGGTAATTTTCTTGTTATTTTCCTTTAAAATGTATATATGTCAAACTAGCGCTATTGACCGTGGTTGGCTTGCAATACATGTTTAGAGTTGTTTGTTGAGTCAGGAATAGATGAAATTCAGAAAAGAAGAGCTTTTTATGCAATTTGAGGGTAAGACAAAAAATCTTAAAGGGGCAGGGGATAGTTTCGCACTTTGGTCCCGGTCGATTTTCTAAGTATTTGGGGTAGCCGTGAATAAAATGCATTAAAATCATTGTTTGAATTAAAGATGGCATATTCTTTTATAATATTGTATAGTATATGAAATGTGAAATCTGATCACAGTGGCTCAAATGCATTGATGCTAGCTTTGTATGTTCTGAGTTGAACAGTTGCCGGATGAAAACGCATTCGGCCGGGCTGAATTTGAGAATAATTTGGGGGTGAGGTATTTCAATGTCAAATGCTGAAAAATCGAAACGGGTGGGAGACACTTTCCAGCTGCTTGGGAGATTAGGGACACATAAAATATTAGCATGAAAGGGGTTTTATTTGAAAAGTCATTGCAGGAAATATTTTGCAGGTTCTCAAATATGTAGAATTTCGGCCAAATTTGCATTGGAAAATCAGGACTTGGGGTGACTTTAAATGCCTGTGTAGATCAAATGACTGGTTCTGTGGAACAGTTGGTTGTGGTTTGTAAAAAGCTAGACCCCTGCAACACAGAAAGTACAACAACACAATTTTAGCTGTGCAAAGTTTTTATTTTCGGTCAATGTAAGCTTGCACGGGGTCCCAGACTCTGGCGGAAGCCTCGGAAACTGTCCCCTGCGCCCTTAAGGCAAAACTGAATATTTTTATTCTGCGAAAGTTGACTTTGAAAACATGGAAATTTAATATCTGGACTTGGTTTGAATAAGAATCAGTGAGTTTTCCTTGTTTTGAAAGGGATATAGTGCACTTGGTGACTTGTGAAAGGGATATAGTGCACTTGTGCCCAGGAGGGTAATTTTCTTGTTATTTTCCTTTAAAATGTATATATGTCAAACTAGCGCTATTGACCGTGGTTGGCTTGCAATACATGTTTAGAGTTGTTTGTTGAGTCAGGAATAGATGAAATTCAGAAAAGAAGAGCTTTTTATGCAATTTGAGGGTAAGACAAAAAATCTTAAGGCAAAACTGAATATTTTTATTCTGCGAAAGTTGACTTTGAAAACATGGAAATTTAATATCTGGACTCGGTTTGAATAAGAATCAGTGAGTTTCCTTGTTTTGAAAGGGATATAGTGCACTTGGTGACTTGTGAAAGGGATATAGTGCACTTGTGCCCAGGAGGGTAATTTTCTTGTTATTTTCCTTTATAATGTATATATGTCAAACTAGCGCTATTGACCGTGGTTGGCTTGCAATACATGTTTAGAGTTGTTTGTTGAGTCAGGAATAGATGAAATTCAGAAAAGAAGAGCTTTTTATGCAATTTGAGGGTAAGACAAAAAATCTTAAGGCAAAACTGAATATTTTTATTCTGCGAAAGTTGACTTTGAAAACATGGAAATTTAATATCTGGACTCGGTTTGAATAAGAATCAGTGAGTTTTCCTTGTTTTGAAAGGGATATAGTGCACTTGGTGACTTGTGAAAGGGATATAGTGCACTTGTGCCCAGGAGGGTAATTTTCTTGTTATTTTCCTTTAAAATGTATATATGTCAAACTAGCGCTATTGACCGTGGTTGGCTTGCAATACATGTTTAGAGTTGTTTGTTGAGTCAGGAATAGATGAAATTCAGAAAAGAAGAGCTTTTTATGCAATTTGAGGGTAAGACAAAAAATCTTAAAGGGGCAGGGGATAGTTTCGCACTTTGGTCCCGGTCGATTTTCTAAGTATTTGGGGTAGCCGTGAATAAAATGCATTAAAATCATTGTTTGAATTAAAGATGGCATATTCTTTTATAATATTGTATAGTATATGAAATGTGAAATCTGATCACAGTGGCTCAAATGCATTGATGCTAGCTTTGTATGTTCTGAGTTGAACAGTTGCCGGATGAAAACGCATTCGGCCGGGCTGAATTTGAGAATAATTTGGGGGTGAGGTATTTCAATGTCAAATGCTGAAAAATCGAAACGGGTGGGAGACACTTTCCAGCTGCTTGGGAGATTAGGGACACATAAAATATTAGCATGAAAGGGGTTTTATTTGAAAAGTCATTGCAGGAAATATTTTGCAGGTTCTCAAATATGTAGAATTTCGGCCAAATTTGCATTGGAAAATCAGGACTTGGGGTGACTTTAAATGCCTGTGTAGATCAAATGACTGGTTCTGTGGAACAGTTGGTTGTGGTTTGTAAAAAGCTAGACCCCTGCAACACAGAAAGTACAACAACACAATTTTAGCTGTGCAAAGTTTTTATTTTCGGTCAATGTAAGCTTGCACGGGGTCCCAGACTCTGGCGGAAGCCTCGGAAACTGTCCCCTGCGCCCTTAAGGCAAAACTGAATATTTTTATTCTGCGAAAGTTGACTTTGAAAACATGGAAATTTAATATCTGGACTTGGTTTGAATAAGAATCAGTGAGTTTTCCTTGTTTTGAAAGGGATATAGTGCACTTGGTGACTTGTGAAAGGGATATAGTGCACTTGTGCCCAGGAGGGTAATTTTCTTGTTATTTTCCTTTAAAATGTATATATGTCAAACTAGCGCTATTGACCGTGGTTGGCTTGCAATACATGTTTAGAGTTGTTTGTTGAGTCAGGAATAGATGAAATTCAGAAAAGAAGAGCTTTTTATGCAATTTGAGGGTAAGACAAAAAATCTTAAGGCAAAACTGAATATTTTTATTCTGCGAAAGTTGACTTTGAAAACATGGAAATTTAATATCTGGACTTGGTTTGAATAAGAATCAGTGAGTTTTCCTTGTTTTGAAAGGGATATAGTGCACTTGGTGACTTGTGAAAGGGATATAGTGCACTTGTGCCCAGGAGGGTAATTTTCTTGTTATTTTCCTTTAAAATGTATATATGTCAAACTAGCGCTATTGACCGTGGTTGGCTTGCAATACATGTTTAGAGTTGTTTGTTGAGTCAGGAATAGATGAAATTCAGAAAAGAAGAGCTTTTTATGCAATTTGAGGGTAAGACAAAAAATCTTAAAGGGGCAGGGGATAGTTTCGCACTTTGGTCCCGGTCGATTTTCTAAGTATTTGGGGTAGCCGTGAATAAAATGCATTAAAATCATTGTTTGAATTAAAGATGGCATATTCTTTTATAATATTGTATAGTATATGAAATGTGAAATCTGATCACAGTGGCTCAAATGCATTGATGCTAGCTTTGTATGTTCTGAGTTGAACAGTTGCCGGATGAAAACGCATTCGGCCGGGCTGAATTTGAGAATAATTTGGGGGTGAGGTATTTCAATGTCAAATGCTGAAAAATCGAAACGGGTGGGAGACACTTTCCAGCTGCTTGGGAGATTAGGGACACATAAAATATTAGCATGAAAGGGGTTTTATTTGAAAAGTCATTGCAGGAAATATTTTGCAGGTTCTCAAATATGTAGAATTTCGGCCAAATTTGCATTGGAAAATCAGGACTTGGGGTGACTTTAAATGCCTGTGTAGATCAAATGACTGGTTCTGTGGAACAGTTGGTTGTGGTTTGTAAAAAGCTAGACCCCTGCAACACAGAAAGTACAACAACACAATTTTAGCTGTGCAAAGTTTTTATTTTCGGTCAATGTAAGCTTGCACGGGGTCCCAGACTCTGGCGGAAGCCTCGGAAACTGTCCCCTGCGCCCTTAAGGCAAAACTGAATATTTTTATTCTGCGAAAGTTGACTTTGAAAACATGGAAATTTAATATCTGGACTTGGTTTGAATAAGAATCAGTGAGTTTTCCTTGTTTTGAAAGGGATATAGTGCACTTGGTGACTTGTGAAAGGGATATAGTGCACTTGTGCCCAGGAGGGTAATTTTCTTGTTATTTTCCTTTAAAATGTATATATGTCAAACTAGCGCTATTGACCGTGGTTGGCTTGCAATACATGTTTAGAGTTGTTTGTTGAGTCAGGAATAGATGAAATTCAGAAAAGAAGAGCTTTTTATGCAATTTGAGGGTAAGACAAAAAATCTTAAGGCAAAACTGAATATTTTTATTCTGCGAAAGTTGACTTTGAAAACATGGAAATTTAATATCTGGACTTGGTTTGAATAAGAATCAGTGAGTTTTCCTTGTTTTGAAAGGGATATAGTGCACTTGGTGACTTGTGAAAGGGATATAGTGCACTTGTGCCCAGGAGGGTAATTTTCTTGTTATTTTCCTTTAAAATGTATATATGTCAAACTAGCGCTATTGACCGTGGTTGGCTTGCAATACATGTTTAGAGTTGTTTGTTGAGTCAGGAATAGATGAAATTCAGAAAAGAAGAGCTTTTTATGCAATTTGAGGGTAAGACAAAAAATCTTAAAGGGGCAGGGGATAGTTTCGCACTTTGGTCCCGGTCGATTTTCTAAGTATTTGGGGTAGCTTGCACGGGGTCCCAGACTCTGGCGGAAGACTCGGAAAACGGCCCCTGCGCCCTTAAGGCAAAACTGAATATTTTTATTCTGCGAAAGTTGACTTTGAAAACATGGAAATTTAATATCTGGACTCGGTTTGAATAAGAATCAGTGAGTTTTTTCTTGTTTTGAAAGGGATATAGTGCACTTGGTAACTTGTGAAAGGGATATAGTGCACTTGTGCCCAGGAGGGTAATTTTCTTATTTTCCGTTGAAATGTATATATATGTCAAACTAGCGCTATTGACCGTGGTTGGCTTGCAATACATGTTTAGAGTTGTTTGTTGAGTCAGATATAGATGAAATTCAGAAAAGAAGAGCTTTTTATGCAATTTGAGGGTAAGACAAAAAATCTTAAGGCAAAATTGAATATTTTTAAAATGTATATATATGTCAAACTAGCGCTATTGACCGTGGTTGGCTTGCAATATATGTTTAGAGTTGTTTGTTGAGTCAGGAATAGATGAAATTCAGAAAAGAAGAGCTTTTTATGCAATTTGAGGGTAGGACAAAAAATCTTAAGGCAAAACTGAATATTTTTATTCTGCGAAAGTTGACTTTGAAAACATGGAAATTTAATATCTGGACTCGGTTTGAATAAGAATGGTGACTTGTGAAAGGGATATAGTGCACTTGTGCCCAGGAGGGTATTTTTCTTGTTATTTTCCTTTGAAATGTATATATATGTCAAATTAGCGCTATTGACCGTGGTTGGCTTGCAATACATGTTTAGAGTTGTTTGTTGAGTCAGGAATAGATGAAATTCAGAAAAGAAGAGCTTTTTATGCAATTTGAGGGTAAGACAAAAAATCTGAAAGGGGCAGGGGATAGTTTCGCACTTTGGTCCCGGTCGATTTTCTAAGTATTTGGGGTAGCCGTGAATAAAATGCATTAAAATCATTGTTTGAATTAAAGATGGCATATTCTTTTATAATATTGTATAGTATATGAAATGTGAAATCTGATCACAGTGGCTCAAATGCATTGATGCTAGCTTTGTATGTTCTGAGTTGAACAGTTGCCGGATGAAAACGCATTCGGCCAGGCTGAATTTGAGAATAATTTGGGGGTGAGGTATTTCAATGTCAAATGCTGAAAAATCGAGACGGGTGGGAGACACTTTCCAGCTGCTTGGGAGATTAGGGACACATAAAATATTAGCATGAAAGGGGTTTTATTTGAAAAGTCATGGCAGGAAATATTTTGCAGGTTCTCGAATATGTAGAATTTTGGCCAAATTTGCATTGGAAAATCAGGACTTGGGGTGACTTTAAATGCCTGTGTAGATCAAATGACTGGTTCTGTGGAACAGTTAGTTGTGGTTTGTAAAAAGCTAGACCCCTGCAACACAGAAAGTACAACAACACAATTTTAGCTGTGCAAAGTTTTTATTTTCGGTCAATGTAAGCTTGCACGGGGTCCAAGACTCTGGCGGAAGCCTCGGAAACTGTCCCCTGCGCCCTAAACCAATATTGTCTGGCGGCTATAACCGCCAGAGAATCCTTAGGAGTTTCAGTTGTCTTTCCTTGAGGTTTAAATAAGGCGGTATTCCCCATGTTTACAAGTACATAACAACACCAGTTAGTGTTAGGTTTAAAAGTACAATAAACTTGGAGTCATATTACAGATGCATGTTTACCATTTTCCCAACTGGGTTGCTGATAGCAATTTGATGCCACTTAACCTGGTCACTGATATATTGCAATACATATGTTTGGAATGCCTACAGTACTTCGATATGTTAAACCTTCGAGTTGCACAAACGTGCACAATGTTTGCCATATCATGTCGTTCAGTGCACTGTTTACACCTTCCAGTTGCTGGTTTATAAAGTATTAGCTGTACTTCTTCTAATCTTTATCACAAATGGTGCATATTTACTCAAGCATGCTATATCCATGTCAAGGTTTATGAATTATTGTGATGAGCAATAAGCCTAGTTGATAAGCAGCTTGAGAGCGAATTTTGAAAATAGATACAGAGAGCAAGTGTGACATCATCCAGCAGCAAATCAGAGGCCTCTAGATTTCGGTTTACAACAGAGAAAGAGTCTAATAACAATGTCGTTTGATTTTATCGTGTAAACTGTCCCGTTGTTAAGTATACGCTGGTCGTATTTCTACTACATGTATAATAGGTTAACATTAAGATAAATATAACAAACATTTCTTAATAGCCACCTCTTGATGTGTTGGAATAATTGTACCATATTAATAATCACACCCGTGTTTTCAGTACTGTGGATAATTATGATTGATGTATAATGTACCGCAAAAATTGAAACAATTGAAGAGATTGCCCCTAGCAGTCTTCGAATAAGTTCGAGGACTATGAATCAACAGAGTGCCGTGCTCCCACACTTGTTTGATCATCATGCCACTTAAGGCAAATCAGATCTGGCAGTGCTTTATTAAATGACTGTTTAAAAGTTCTTTGTTTGTTTATATTCATTTCGTCATATCTTGTTTATAACTTAGCTAAAATGAGTAGTGTTAACAATAGTCCCATGTTGATATGCTCTTACGTAATGTTTGGTTTTGAAGCCGAAGTTAACAGTCCAATTGATGCATCTAAGAAGAGTGAAGAAGAGAAACCGGAGTATGCCAGTGTGGCACCAAAAGGAACACGGATAAATCAGAAAAATAATTCTGCAAAGCCTCAACAGGTCTGATATTCATATTTCCAATATTCTAACGATTTTCAAGCCAAACAAGTGATAGCTAAATATAACTATTGTTACAGGTTTTCCTCTCCTAAATCGCTCAAAATAGCCTGCTTAAAAAGACTTCCAGGTACCTTTCTTATGATAAGGTAGGGCATAGGACACAAATATACTTTTGTAAAAAGTGCTTATAATTTCTTCTGGGAGAGAGGATGTGGTTGGATAACATCCATTTTTATGTTTTAATTTCTAAACTTTAACTGAGAATAAAACCCTTTTAAGGGGTAAGGGATGGCTGGGATGCGGGGTAGACATGAGTGGATCTTCCCAATGTGAAGTTGTGCACCTTTCAAAAATCATTACAGTCAAACCTAAAGACCACTCAGGGGAGAGCCACAGTGGTCCTTAAAAGCAGGTGGTCTTTGTTCACAGGTATATGTGTTCTTTAAGTCAGTCAGTGGGACAAATAAAGTGTGGTCTTTATCCACAGGAGGTTTTTGTTTACAGGTGGTCTTTAGCACAGGTTTGACTGTACATTAACTACAGTTAAGGCTATAAAGTTGCAGTGTTATCATCCGCTGTTCATTTTTATAATGCACCTGTTGTCCAGGACATTACTCAAACATTTTTAAATGAGTTGCTTTAAACTTAAAATATTAAGATGGCAGTGTAAGCCTGTGTTACGCACTAATTTCATAGTGATATGGTATATTGTTTATATTTATCTATCCTTGCATTTTCTATTTCTTCAGCATTTTCTATTTCTTCATTTTAAAACTCATTCCAACAATCAATTTTCAATATCCTTATGAAATTTTGCATCTTTGTTTGAAGATATTATACTGAATGCATTGGAGTTGACCATAGTTCATCCACTGGTTTGGGTTATACATGCAGAAGTAGTTTTTAAGGATTTTTAGACAGCTTATTTAGATATTCTAATTTTTTATTATTTTCTAGATACTTAAATTAGCAATCTGTCCAGATTACAATCAATCTTTTGAAACATAATTGCCAATAAGTGAAGAAGTGTCCTGTGAATCTTATACCACAAGTAGATCGCATCTGGCCCTCATGACCCACATGTATTTACTTAACGTCTTACCAAAAAAGATAAATAGTCTTTTGTAAGTGCACTTATTATAAACATAACAAAGGAAAATTGAAATCGTTGAAATAAAATTTCTGTCTAATAAGCTCTAAAACCTACATGTACTACTATTAGAATGACTACAGATTTTATTTTAAATTGGTAAAAGAAGATCTTAAGTATTTGTCCGAAATGCGTATGATAATTTTACATTTACTGCAATGATGCATAAAATCCCACACTCATGAATGTTAAGTAAAGCATGTGGATTTTACAGGAAAAAAGCAAATCAACGGGGAATGAGCTTGTTTATGCCGAGCTAGATTTACAGACTCAACCGACTGTGAAACAAGTAGAAATACAGCAGGAAGCCACGGAATATGTAGGCATAGACTTTGCTAAAACAGGAACGGTAAAAGCAGAAGACTTCGTCGAATACGGGAACATTTAATGTGCATATTGTGCGATTAGCGGTCTACACGACAGACAATTGCTTGAAAAGTTCATCTTAGTCTAAGAGACAAACCCTGGTAGATGCATTCTACATAAGAATTATTTATATTTTATATTTTAAATTCGTTTGTTTTCACATGTACATGTAAAGATAGAGATTTCAAATTGACGGCATTGTCCCTTAACTACATGTTGTTTTAAACTCGATCATTCCTTTGGAATAATCTAGACATATAAAGTCTTTAATTGTGTAATTAATATGGTTATTCTATGATTGTAAGCAGACTTTTAGCGACTGAAATTTTCAATTAGATGTATTAAAAAAACAGTCAAAATGGAAAAGCGGTTATCATTATTAAACCTAGATATGACTTGAGTTCGCAACAAAATAGCAATTCAAAATTTAAAAATACAAGCCTTTGGGCACTTGTGTGTTTTTCCATATTACATGAAAGGGGCATTGTTATGATTATGTAAGATGCACGCTTTTAACGATGAAATATATATGCACGAACGCATTTATCTATATATATATTATTTAACTGCATGTAGCTATATGCTTGCTTAAAATAAAAATAGATATATTGTTATATCATACTTAAAAGGTCTGCATAAAAAAGTAAAAGTCAAAGTGTTCGTGTTTTTGTTTCAACGACACGTAAACCATACATTTATTCAGTAGTTTTTTTTTAAGTTGATCAAAGCCTTAAAAACAACTACACAAATATGATAAAAATAAGTAATTACTATTATAAACAGATTTCAAATATAGCACAGACATTTTGAATACCATCTGTTTATTGAAGTAATCTAAAAATATGTATTTTAACTACAGCATCCCTTTGGCCAATTACAACTCAAAAGTAATTTAACCAAAAGGTCTCTAATTTTCGCTGCAACAGAAAAAAAAATCAAATAGACGCGCAGTTTTCGTCGTTCAGTTGTAAATTAATGATTTGCATTAAATATATGTATGCTGCTATCGTTTTATTTTACGATGATATGATCCATTTTCAAACTTTAAGATAGTCTAAATAATTCAGACGCTCTGATTTCGCAAAGGCGATCAGTACGTCTGAAGACATTGTTCGTTAAAAAACAGACACTTTAACACGAGGCTCGTTATTAGGATATTAGTATGGAACGCCTTTGTTGTCTAGTGAAAACGGTTTTTTAGACTGTCGCCCTCCCGAAATCGAAAAGACCTACATGTATTGCGACAGGCACTTTTTTAACTGAATTATTGCGCCCACAGGCGTGTTTAAGTAAGCTGGGTTCTACGGTTACCACGAGATCTGATGAAAAGTTTGTACAGACGTTGCAAGCACAATAGTAACCTTATTGCAACCTTAGAAATATTTTGTAATGAAATTAGTTCAATAAGAAGATCTTTTTTTCTCAAAATATGGACCGTTTTCGATCAAAATTACGTCTAAAGTGAAAAACATTGCCCTACAACCATTTTCTTAAGACAACTTCGAAATTCTTTGGCATACCTTTATGGAGGCCTTACAAACATTTTACAGTGAAATCACTTAGATTAAATTAAAAAAAAAATTATAAAATTTATTTTTCAAATTACGAAAAGACAAAAGTTTTAAGACAATTTAGAACAGTAAAGAAAAATAATTAAAGCTTGAAAATCCATAAACTTCTATTTGCAATCAAACACAAAAAAGAAGCATCGCAAAACAAAAACAGTTAAAATGCCCACGTGATCAAAATGATACTGACAATATCAAAGATCCTTTAAAAGAACTTTAATTATAAAGAGAAAATTTAACAATTTTATTTTTGTCATCCATTTTCGCAACCATGAAATTAAAGGCCAAACACACTTTTACAAATATCTCTTACTGTATAAATGTGTTAGATAAGATGATCTAAGATATTATTGTAAGTAACTCATTACTCATTACTCA
The DNA here is from genome assembly GCA_038501625.1 of Corbicula japonica. NCBI lineage: Eukaryota > Metazoa > Mollusca > Bivalvia > Venerida > Cyrenidae > Corbicula > Corbicula japonica. The sequence continues at coordinate 6,384,300 of JAZAYU010000026.1, forward strand.
GGAAGGCATTTAAATTGATGATTTGTTTTTGTGTTTGGCTGCCGAAGTTACGGATTGTTTTAGGTCAAACTATTTTTCTTTACTGTTCTAACTTTTCTTAGCGTATAAAAACACACATTAATAAGATTTATTTATTAATATGCAAAGTTTGATGAAACTGCATTTTTCCGTTAGAGAGATTTTGATATTCTTCCTTTTTTATCAATCCCAGTACGATGAAAACTGCCATAGAATATAACGTTACAGTCTAAAACCATTATCACGAAGAGGCAGCAACGGCGTATCATATATTTGCATTCATTTATGCAAATGGGGTAGGCAAGTACTTAAACGTTCATTGTTTTATAAACCATATACCCGATTTTGTAGCTCGATATCATATTACCTAAAGTTCACTTTGCCCGGTATTGAAGAAATACGGTTAAAGCACTGTTAACTAATTTAATTAGAAATCGCGATTGATTTTGGATTTGTTTACCAGGCAAATGCGCCACCTGTCGGTCAGACTTTTTATATAGCGATGTCTCTAGACGTTCGTCAGAGCAGTGTGACACTGGTCAATGACAGAACGTCTAGATGATCTAGACTGTTCCAAAGACAACTTTGCATGCAAGTCCATTGAATCCAGTCACATACTAATAAATTTTAAGTTTGAATTCGTGTCCACCAGCATAATTAAAATTTCGACATTTAGCCAGTCTTGGTTAATTCCTGGTCAGATGTAAAAGATGGCTTTTGTTATAATTTAAGTCAATTGTTATTTTCAATTGAAATTCATCTCTTTGGTGTTTCGCTTTTTCTACTAGTGTTCTTTTTCTTCTTCGGTCCACTGCTGTCGTCTGTTGTATTTGACGATTCGGTTGATATTTCAGGGAGAATTGTTGCAGTTACTTTCTTCATGAACTTTAACAAGTTTTCAGAGCCTATGGCAAGGTTTGTGAAAGCCACTTCTGTTTCGCGTATCGTCTCGTCTAGACGATTTCTAGCAACCACTCTGTTACAAATAGTCTCATTTACTTTTACAAGTCGATCTGTAAGTTTTCTGAGATCAAGTTGTATTTTGTCTTTTTCTTTCATTTCGTTCAGTATTTGCTTGTGTAGAACATCTCTCCTGTATCTGCAAAACAACGTGAGAGCTCAATGAATATTAGGTGTTTAATAAATTAAATCAGCAGACCAAAAAGAACCAGACAGCTGTGTACATGTACCCTATACTAATCTATTTGGTCCCGTTTTTCCTTTAAGTAAGCTTATTCCGTCCTTTCTTACTTTTCAAACAGAACAATTTAAATTGCAAAAGCTGATGTTTTTATATTTTTCAAGATTGGAGACAAGTCTGAAATTTCCAGCATCTGAATGGATGGAATGGAAACCAGCGTCGATTTCAGCCAATCAGATACATGAGATTGGAGACTTGTCTCCGGGATTATTGTTTTTGATCTTGGGTCCTTATCCGGGTTGATTATCTCAGTCCTATTCCGGTTTTTCCAGGAAGTTCTCAACTGTACATGTACATTTATGACACAATTAAAAACACAATGTAGCATTGATATAATAAGCTATTTGTAATAAAGGGTATCAATATGTAAAATTTCAAGCAGGTTATAATGTAACATCAGCTTCTTTAAAATAATTTTCAAAGAAATAAAATAAAAAATAAAAAAATTAATTATGCTTGTCACACAAATACATAATTCTAATGAGGAATTAACAAAACAGAAACAGTAACATCTATTTGTGAACAATTTACGCGCAAGTGAACAGAAATCGAACATACCTCATTTCATCTATGCAGGTAAGAAGTTCCAAGCTATACTGTTTCAAAGCCGCATCAGGCCCTTTATGGTGCTCGTCTTGTTCTTCCGCCATTTTGTTGAAAATACTTGTTTTTTAGCTGTCCATGCAAATGCTAATGTTCTGCAATTTCAACATGTTCTAGTTTCTCAAAGTAATTTTTCGTTTTTTCTTGTTAGTTTAAACATCCCCTGAAATAAGGCATACATAAAGCCTTTTGGTATCCGCATTAAATGCCAGTTAGGAAAATTTGTATTTAAACATACGTCTGTTTACATTTCTTTGTCAACAAATATAACGTCAGTGCAAATTCTATTAACCAGCGCGTATTTAATTAAATAGATGTTCACAAATGTTTATTTTCATTCATTAAACGTTTTCGTAAATTCCGTTATGTTATAATTTATTTAAACGAATCATTTTAATACCTTTACAACTTTCTTTCAACGCAGAATTGTAGAATTAACCGTCACATTTACCGTGTTAATCGAGATCGAGATAAAACAAAAGAAATCAGTCATACAAATCCTAACAATGTTTAATCTTTATCTGTCTATTGATTGCTTTATAATCTTAATGTACACTAATAATCGAAAGGAAATTTGAGATGAAAATCTTGCATGTTTCGTTTACTCTTTTGTAACCGGACGCCATATCTCCTTCGCTATACTTGATTGTTATAAATGCAAATATTGAAATTAGCTTACAATAAATTTCTTTATTTAATTCTCAATTGCACTTCAACAAATTTTTATTACATTAAGTTGTACTTTTCTAAAGTTACGAGTAATTTATTTTAGTCTCAAGATCTAAAAGATAAACAGCACTTTGATTATACTGTATCTAACGAAATTTATGGCATTTAAGTATATTGTATTTTCAAATTAACAAATATAGGTTGGATTAAACAAACCAAGATGTCTTCCCAAAATTAACCATTTATTATCAAACTTAAATAAAAGCTACGGGTGGATTATGCAAGAATGACCCATCCGCCATGAGTTGTTTATCTCGTTTTACGTCAGTTTACAATATACTATATTATGTTAACATGGGAAAGGATCAGTATTTAGCTTAAGGAGTACTGTACACATGGGAATCATTCTGCCTTCTTTTGAAATGTTGCTTGCTTATTCCTTTAATCGAATTATATATCGGGAAATTATCATTTGGGGCGCGTCACGGGAAAAGGTACCTTCGGACAGTTGACGTCAATCCTTGAAATGACGTCATAAAGTTGAGCAGACGACATTGATAATTGTGATTTTCGCGTGAAAATATAATTATATTGTCAAAATGTGTAAGAAAAGCACTAGTTAGTTATGAAAAATTTATAGATGGTTGTAAGTTCTTTCTAAATATAGTAACAACTAAACTGTCACAAAATATGACCGAAGGTACCTTTTCCCGTGGCGTCCCCCTTTTAAGCTAAAGCGCCCTGTATCAGTTGTCTATTAAAGCAATATTTAACATATATTTTAAAGTATTCATTTAAAAGCGTCTTTAAATGTCATAAATGTTATGGTATTTTGCATTTTAAGGGAGATGTGCAGGATCAAGGTGTACTCGGTAAAATCGTAAACAGATAGATCTATGTAACACTTACGTGTACTTTTCACTAAACTCTACATTTCAAACCCTCCAGGAGAAAGTTTTCGGTTGATTTTACCATTTTACCGGACCTGAAAACAATCCGCTGAAGAAAACCCTATACAAAAATATATTCTATATTTAGCGATCATGGGAATGTCACGCGACGTCGATAGTCGGCAAGGTACACCGAATGCGTATTTTGGTTGAAGTGATCACGTGACAATCCCAAAAACCACCGCGGCTTTACGCGGGAAATACAAAAATAGCTAACCTATGCGCGTCGCATAGTACAGGAAACACCATTTATATATCTTTTTATATAAAATACTGGTTTGAAATATTTCGGGTGTAAATCAATATTTGAGCTTCAAATAATGATATTCAACTGATTAATAACCCTTTTCGCAAATCTGTTCCATTCATCAATTCTGCACATCTCCCTTTAATGTGTATACAGGAAGTGTTTAAGTAAGCATCTTTTCCTCGTTATGTATCAATTTATCTTTTGGGAGCAACGTATTTGCCTGACGTTTTCATTTTTTGTAATTATGTTTTAACAAGTGATGCTAACTAAGTAGAATACATCGGGGATACCATATACGTTACAATAATATGATGTCCAATGAATGCGAACACAACTTATCAAATAAATTATTCAAACAGTTTGATAAAACTGATTCTGAAAAAGTCTTATCATAAAGATAGAAATTTTAAAGAAATGAAAATTTCTGACGACATACTGATTTGCTGCCTTTAATACAAAAGCGATGCTACCAAACTTTTGAATTAAATATTGTCAGTTGAGTGCAAATCGATACTTGATCTGTGCTAACATACAGATATAGATTAGTCACAATCTACTATTTACATACAGTAGGACAGTTAAGATAATTAAATATACGGAACAATGTTGAAGATTTACTTTCACTTGGATACCAACTTCCATGGGTCTTCATTTATTGCAGTGTTGTCTGTTTAAATCATTATGATTTAATCTTCTATTTACTGATGTCACTTGAACACATAAAATAACCCTGTAAGAATGACGTGCAGATAACAAAGGAAGCACTTATCAGATATTTTGTGTAATCTTACTTTTAACTAAAGTAATCAACGCTGGAATGTATTTTGATCATTTCTTCTTTATTTTAGTGAACATTAAAATCTCCCTTTTTCTTACTATATTTTGGAATTTAACGTGCTTAATACTTTATTAGCAACTATTTAATTTACTTTACATTGTTATTGTACATAAAACCATGAAAGCAAGTGTTGTACTTTGATTGGGAATGCATGTATGTCATCTATATTAAACTTTTAAACAAATAAAAAAGAAAACAACCATTTGAACTTTTCCTCAACAATCATATTTAAGTTCCGTTAAATACAGTCACTTTATCTAAACGCGCAACCTGATTCATTTCCCGCCACTTCTATGTTGTTAAAGTTTGTTTTCTAATTGCATATTATACTTATTTATTATCACATTTCATACGTTTTCCAATTCCTATTTTTTTAATGTTGGGCGTTGAACCTTTCTCAACTTATCCCTTTCTTCCGGACATTAAGATGTCATTGCAACAGCCTATAACCACAGTTTTCGGTGGCTTGTCTATGGTTAAATATTTAAATAATCATTTCTTGGGGCAAATGTTGTAACAAAAACATAGAATCTCCATAAGATTTTTTATTCCTCATGATTTGCCAAGTTAAATTCGTGATTATAAAATAATGTGCATACTCAAATTAATTCTGTTTTCCAACAATAGATTATATATTTTTATTTGAAAACTAGAATTAAAAGACAAAAAGGAAGAGAAGAAATCATCAAATGTGCATGTTCAAATATAATTTCAGGACTTACATCATGCAGTAGCTACCCAATTTGCTTAACTTATGTTGTGTATGTATCTTTTTCTTTGCATGCAGTGTAACACTGTCTTCTATTGGGTTTGTTGAAGATCATTCACTAAGGTAACAGTTCTACAGTTTTGTTTGTTTAGTATATGAAAACACGTATGGGGCAAGTGTAAGTTTGGTACACACTTGATTTAAATCCACAGTGGCATATTGTTTCGCCTACGACAGTTTCAAGACAATAAGCACATGGGTTATCATATTTACTTTTGTTCTAGTCCCAAGGTTATAAAACTGAGATTGGAAACCAGTCTCAAATCTCAAGCATCTGATTGGCTGAAATGGCGACTGGTCGCCATTTCAGCCAATCAGATGCTTGAGATTTGAGACTGGTTTCCATGCTCAGTTTTATAACCTTGGGCACTAGTGTCTGTCTGGGAATGATCATATTCAAAAACTTTTTCTGTCTACTTTCTTGCTGGCTGTATGGAGAGGCTGTGTTTCTGCATGTAGCTATTCTTGACATGCCTATTAAAAGAATTAAACTAAAAGAAATGTATTAATAATACAATTTAAGGAACATCATCCAATTTTAATTTCATTTCCATAACGATGATACATGATTTAAGAAAATTTTAGTTTAATAAGCAAACATTTAGAAGCAGTTATCTTTGAAAAAATGAGAAGATACATTGACTTTAAATCAATAGTTTGAGCTATTATTATGTACTTTTCTAAATTACTAATGTGCTTCAATAATAAAGTCTACGTCTTTATTCGTATGGCTTCTCGAGTTTTCATTAAGATCATAACCATAATCCCGTCTACAGAAAAAAATCATGGTACCGTAAATACAATATTATTTAGTGACGACATTTGACATGTTTGAACTATGTCATGAAATTGTATGATGAGCTGTGAAATGCACTTATTAAGTGTACATGTGTACTAGATTATTGTTAAACTTGTTCAAATACGGTAACGTTTTATATGGTTAACATGTCGTGCTCCTTGCAGTCCCATGGCGGTTTCCCGCCCTCGATACCCTAAATATATTATGTAGGTCATTTGTGAAATAAGTCATTTATATGCTCGTCTCTCTTCTAGGGGTGTCTTTGTTTTGTGAATGTGGCATTTCTTGTTACTGTTTGTTACCTTATTAAAACTTTATACCATTTGATTCGCAGTCATTAAACTCGGACAATTCTAATAACATTTTAGGAAAGCAATAGCCACAAGTTCTTTTTATAATTAAAATTAGCTCAACAGTGTGATTGGTGGCCAATTAACCAGGAAAAATGTTTCAGGAAAGCATTAACCGCAAATCATTTTTATTATTATTAAGAAGTTGTAAGGAAATAACCACAACCAAGTTTTGAAGGAAATTATTTTATTTAGAAACAAGTAGTACAATTGATACACATCTTTCTTGTACTCGTAGTTAATTAAGACACAGCTTCTAAAGAAAACTTAACGAAACATAAATCGGCATATACATGTAAATCTACAACAACAACAAAATTTGTTTTACAAATTTAAGGTCAAACAACTTGAAGGAATATTATAATTGCCTGACAAAAGTAACATTGTCTTCAATCAACAAATGTGTCCGTTCTTCTGTCGCTAAATTATTTGGATATTTAAAATAAAATTACGCTAATGTTGTAGTAAGATATATTTTCATTCAAAGCGCATAAACAACAAGTTCAATAAAATACAATAAGACAAGTCCTTTCTGTAGAAAGTAAGAAAAACACACAACGAAGTAAAAAATACATTAAATTTTATACTATGTTTTTGCTTTGGAAAGACAGAAATACACACAACACATCGCAGATAAGCCATAGGCTGGAAATACATGATTTGATAAAAAAGAATAAAAGACAAGACTCTTAATTTATCACATGCTAAATCCAGTAGGGTATATTAGAACATAAACAGAATGATCCCATTTGTAATTTGTAACAGAGTTTTATTTTGTATATTTTCATAAAAACATAGTTTTTACACAAACATATAATCTTTGTTAATTAATTGAATACTAAAATTTGGGTAAGAATAGTTAATGGTTCCATATCAACCGACTTGAAGGAAGTGTTTGAGAAATAAAAATAGATTGGATTGTGATTTACTCGACGTTGTAGAAACTCTGGCCAACTGGAGGGAGTGTATTTTCCCTAGAAGACAGGGTAGAGTGTGCTCTCGAGTTCAATCCTCCATTCGATGACGCGCTAGGGATTCTTTGCCATCCGTCTCTGCTTTGCGGGGCTACCTGCATTGTCCCAAGGGACTTCACGGAACTGCTTGAGGTATAACTCTCTTCCAGAAGATCGGTGACGCTGATTGGTCCAGGGGAGGTGATCCTCAACGAGAATCCTGACGGTGGTCGCTTCTCGTCTCCGCCAAATGCCGTTGAGGTTGGTGCTTTACCAAGATTGAACTTCATCTGCGCCATGGAATCGTCTCTGAACAGAAAGTCCTCGACTGGTAAATCTCCTTTGTAGAAAGTACCAGTACGCAAATCTGAAATTTCAAAGCATTATTTGTTAGTTATTGCTTCTCCCTTATTGGGTAGGGTTCATGAAATATGTTGGTTCATGTTTTCAGGGAAGCCGCCGTTCTTTTATTAAAGACTTGCTTGTAATTGAATTAGGATTATCTCCAGGCTTGTTTTGCATTAGTTCAGCGATTGAATATCAAATACTGAATAATGTAGACCGTGGTAAGGCTGCAAAAATGCACCTCCTGGTCTACATACATTAGTCTCAAATCCATGTATATTCATTTCCATCAAATAAAGTCGTACAACCGTGACAAGAGAAACACTTGTGAGATGAAATAAATTAAATGTGTTTATATATTTTTACGTTTACACATCGTTATGTATGGATGATAGATTTTCTAGTCAAACAAAACATAACAAATAGATAAAAAGGGAACTTTGAAAGCCACCGAGCATGACAAATATGAAAACATTGTCGACTCGGGTTGAATAAGCCTGATCTTGGGCACTTATGGAAGTGCATAATACTGCCAATGCCTCCTAGCCTCGGGTTGAGCGCAAGTCAATATTTACACCAATAAACCGTACATTTTCGATCCATCCCAAACGATGGTTCTGTTTTATTCTATTATCACTAACATCTGAGGGAAGAAGGAAGTATTTCAATTCAAGTTTGCAAGTTTACAAGATCAATTAGAAGTATACAATACTCTCTCATGTGTACTTATCTGGTTAATTGCGATTTCCTGTCTTCAAAATAACATTGTGACTAACTGTTTATCACAACAGATCAATCGAGGAGCACTTAACATGTTTCAATAAGGCACTTTGTCCAAAGTATCATCTAATGACCTAGTAAATAGTCATTTCATGAACAGGAACAAATGTCATGAAAACTTGGAGAAACATATTCGTTTCATGTGTAACATTCAAAACGTGACACATAGCCACATTTTAACCTGTGATCGCGCAGAAGAATCAAGTATGGGTATACTTCTATTTCCCGATGCAACTACTCTATTTAGTTGTAACAATAAAGTAATGAAATAATCGTCTCGACGACAAATGTTTATATTGTTAAACAGTCTCTTAAATGTTGCCCGAAATCGGAACTTCGCAAATATATAATTATATATATATATATATATATATATATATATGGGTGAGATAATTAACCAACGAACAAACCTTCAGACATAAAGGAACAAATCTAAGCACCAGACACGGCGTCATCGCCTAGCCAAGAGTGCTGTACATGGTTATAGACGTGCCATCCAAGTTCTCAATAGAGAAATTTTCCGGCAACGCCCATAAACCATAACTATCCACAAATGACCCTCTGACTGCCTGGACATTTACATACACTTATTGTTTTTACATATACAAGCATGTGAGACAATTACATATACACATCTATTAGCATCGTGCTTCCTCCTTTTTTTTATTTTTGGAGTTTTTATGCACACTACTGCTATAGACTGATTGATTGATTGATTGATTGATTTATTTCGGTAAAATAGAGATCATACATGGAGTAGGATTACATTAACATACAAATGCAAATTATAAATAGAAACATTAATAGTTACTAAAAATTAAAACAACAATGATAATTACATTTTACATAAAACACAAATTTAAATAACTACCCATGTTATGCCTCCTAACCCAGGATAACACGAAAAAGACTACATTACTGTAATTCTTATTTCCATCGTGGTCCTGTATAACAAAAATGGGGGCATGACACAGAGAGGCTTGTGTTATTGACTAAATTGAAAAATTATGTAATAAATACAAATGTACTTCATTTCATGTATCTCACAGTAAATTCAATCACTATCGTTGGTAATATCACAGACAAAGTTACTTATATTTACTATTTATGTTTAATAAAACCTCTTTTACAGCCTTTTTAAAAACATAATACTTATTGGTTTCAGTTACCTCTGGCAGAAGTTTGTTCCACAATTTGGATCCCATATAACAGAAAGATTTAGAGCCAAAAGATTTAACTTTGGGAACACAATAGCCTCCTTTTGTACTCAGCCTGGTTTTATACCTATGACTAGAAGCTACTGAAGTAAAAAGCTGTTTCAAATATTCTGGAGCGAAGTTCTTATTAATTTTAAAAACATGGCATAGCATAATTTGTTCAACTCTACTCTGCACAGGTAGCCAATTTAGGGACCTAAAATGCTCATATCCCACATGTTACCTACTATCCAGATTGAGAATAAATCGAACCATCTTGTTCTGGGTTGTTTGAAGTTTGTTTTTGAGGGTTTGAGTAAGACTATGGTACCACACTGAACACGCATAGTCGTAATGACATTGAATTACAGTACTGAAAATCATGAAATTGACAACCGGGTCGGAAGCGGATCTGAAGCGGACCGCAAACCGATCCCATTAGGAGCGCAATGGAAGCGCAATCGAATTGGAAACGGAATGGAATCGAAGCGAATCGCTTTGAGCGTTTGGATCGCTTGGAGTGAAAAGACCGGGGCATTTTGACCGGATCGGAATCGCTTTGAACGTTTGGATCGCTTGGAGTGAAAAGACCGGAGCGTTTTGACCGGATCGGAATCGCTTTGAGCGTTTGGATCGCTTGGAGTGAAAAGACCGGAGCGTTTTGATCGGATCGGATCGGATCGGACGTTTCTATTTATAGTTTTTCAGTTATATATAGAAGCGATCCGAATCGCTTCTTCCGATTCTTTTAACGACTTTAAACAAAGCAATTTTTGACAATAATTTAATTGAGTTTTCTGCTATCAAACACTAGTAATAAAAAACTAATTTAACGATAATTTTGTAATAAAACTGAAAACATTTAATAGTAAATGGTGTGTTTGTCATTCACACGCATTATATTATTGAAATTAAGTTCGGAACCTTTTTGTATAAAGTGCTCTTTAAGCGAAAATACGTAATATTTTTTCTTACACAAGGGAAGAAATAAGGAACATTTACATTCACCCGTGCTTCATTATAGAATTAATGGGGTTTTTTTATTAAGTAAGGGGATTCACAACTGAAATGTATTTAATGCTAATAAACATTTTTGAATGAAAACATTTATTAAGTTCAGTATGAAATATAAACCAAAAACGCTGTCCGAAACTAAAAGAGAAACTATTTTTCCCTAATAGTGATTTCAGCGCGAGATGCGTTATAAGTAATGACCAATGAAAAGCGGGAGCGAAAAGATCGGAATCGGAAGAATCGGTTTGAGCGTAGAGATCGTTTGGAGCGCATTGTTAATGACCAATGAAAATCGGGAGCGAAAAGATCGGAATTGGAAGAATCGGGTTGAGCATAAAGATCGTTTGCAGCGCATTGTCTGAAGTGAAAAAATTGGAGTGCAATCGAATTGGAATTGGACCGCAATGGGAATGGAATCGGATCGGTTATAGATGACATTAGGATCGGAAGCGGACCGGATCGGAATCGGAAAAATTGTCAATTTCATAATTTTCAGTACTGTAGTGACATAACTAGTTGTTTTCTTATGTGTTTATTGAGAAAATCCTTCTTTCGGTAGAGAAACTTTAACCTGGCATTGGCTTTTTTGAGAATAGATTCTGCCATCAATTTAAAAGATAAAAATTGGTCTAAGCTAACACCTAGATATTTAACAGATGAAGTGTGACTGATAGTAGTACCATTACAAATAATGTTAAGATTAGGTTGTGATCTGAGCTTCTGTCTGGATCCAAACAATATTGATTCAGTTTTACCCAAGTGTAAAGAAAGTTTGTTGTCTATCAGCCATTGACTAACACCTAGTAAATCATCAGACAAAGCTTTTTCAACATCAGAAACATTTTTACCCGAGACTAAAATAGCAGAATCATCAGCATACAGTAGAAGTTTATTTTTAACAACTGCTGGCATATCATTAACATAAATTAAAAAGAGCAGAGGGCCAAGGATAGAGCCTTGAGGAACCCCACATGTAATTAACGAGTGACTGGAAAAAGTGCCAGAAATATCTACCAGTTGTTGTCTGTCCGACAGATAAGACTTAAACCAATTACAAATACTATCACCTAAGCCACAAGCTTTAAGTTTCCTTAGCAAAATTGAGTGATTGACTGTGTCGAAGGCTTTCTGTAGATCTAAAAGAACCATGCCAACAACATTGCCTTTGTCAATTTCTAATCTGATGAAGTCTGTTAAATATAAGAGACATGAGTCAGTTGAAAATCCACTTCTAAAACCAGATTGAAACTTATAAAACAAATGTTTTTCTTTAAAATATGACTCCACCTGATCATATACAACTTTTTCTAACACCTTTGAAATAACATTTAAAATAGATACTGGTCGATAGTTGCCAACATTTAACCTGTCATCCTTTTTAAAAAGGGGAACATAGACACACTCAATGAAAATCAGCTGGATCTTTCGATACACTGAATTGTAGATATATTAAGTTAAAGGGAGATAATTCAATTCAAACAACTAACTTTCTAATCAAGGGATCCCCGAAAGGATTCATGTTCGTGGAAGTAAGATACATATGGGTGAGATAAGTAACCAACGAACAAACCTTCAGACATAAAGGAACAAATCTAAGCACCAGACACGGCGACATCGCCTTTTTTTATTGTTTTCTATTGTATATTGTATTCATTTAACATTGACCATTAGGTGAAAAACTTACTATATTAATAGTCGTTTCTTATATTTTTAAACATATTAAATTATAAATTACAGGAAGTATATTCTAATCTAACTGTGATAGGCATGAAATACATGTACATGTTTAAATCCTCGACCAAAATATAATCCGTTTTAAACCGCCTATTTTTTTAACATAAAGGCAAACCTATTCTTTTATTTAATGACATTTCGCAGCTGGTGATAAAGGATTATTAATGTACATTGAAAGTACCATGGTCTCATTCAAATTTGTCGAGTTATACAGAAATTTGTTTTACCTTGATTGCAGATGTAAAGATTTTGCGGTTGTTTGCTGAAATTCAGACAAATAATTGCATATCTTTGAGTAAATTTATGTAGCTAACAACACGTGTTTAAATACATTTTGAAGTTATTCAGTTTGAGCATTTATTAATCCGATAGAAGAACATTCGTACCATGGGTTTGTGTCTTGGGTTTCACGTTGCATCTCCATACAACGAAGGCAGCAATGACGACCACGATTAGTACCGATACCAGGACGATAATGACGATCAAATACACAGCTAATCCGTCGTGATCCTCCTCATCATCCTGAAAGTTTGGCATTTGGTGTTGATAAGTTCGTATAAAACTTGAACAGAATATTCCTAAAAATTATTTTACTATTTTATTGTATACCATGCAATTGTTTATTGTTTGCTTCAACAAATATAGTTGAATTCAATCTTATCAATAGTTTTTCCTCAATTTAATAAATAAATGTAAAACTTGGTTTTACATTTAAACCAAGTAAAATGCAGACTCGGTTTAATTAAGCCAGTTTATGGGCAGCAATGGATTTGTTTGTTACTGAGTCAAACCTTATAGCCCCGGGTTGATTGCTACTCAATATTAACACAAATATATACATCATGTTCAATAAAAAAAGTTGTTCTTGATATTTCCTACATATCCCCATCATCAGAAATATACTTTACAGACTGGCTAAGATATATGATTTCGATGAAAAACAACAACAATAACCATAGAAAAATAAGCGAAAATGTCAAGAAATAATAATTAACCACATATTCTCAAAACAAATAGCTTGCTTTGTATAAATTTTACATACAAACTGTTTATGTGTATCCATAATATACGGCATATAAGTAACTTGTGTTTTAAGAAATACACAAGGTACGTTGTATATGCGTATCGAAATTATTCATATATAAGAAATATCTTAATGCAAAGAAGTTTTAACGGAATTTCTTAAAAATAAATGCACGAATGCCTTGGGAACGTATCAGACGAATGACTCATGTTTAACTTATATTTTAAAAGCCCACTAAACCGAACATACACAAATACAAACTACTAACATCAACCAGAAGATTTAACAATTCATTTGTTGTTTTCACAATCCAATGACATTGTTTATGATTTTTCAAATATCTAACTAGATCTATACATAAGACTGATTAAAACTAATATGCAAATTCACGTTTTTATTGTAACATTTAAGATTATTATATAAATTCTGAGTATCAAAATTGAAATATATTAAAGATACAAAAAACACCAATTAAAGGGTCATTTACCAATTCTCCACACGAAACACCGTAATAGGTTTGATTGTTGATAGTCATATAAGGAGACAGAGTGAGACTGTAGCCATTGTAGGTATAGTACGTCTGATTTTGGATGGTGTCACACAGGCTGTAAGCCGTGGTATTTACGTTGCTTGATGACCCGGCGATGACAAACGTAACCACTATACTGCCTATAATAAACATATGATTTATTGAGGTGATAATCTATTGTGAATATGAATGAATTACCAGTTTAATAACGGAAGTCCTCGAAGAGGACTAAGAATTATAGACATGCTGCAATAGTTTGACGTCATGTCATGAAAGGTCTAAAAACGTCGAGCATACCACATTGATTATTATGCGTTTCGTAAAACTAAATAAACAATATATCCATCGAAATTTGTAATAAGATTATACCGTGAAGAAGAAAAAGGAAAAAATCAAGCTGTGTTCTTTTTAAAAAAAAAGCAAGCACAGAAAATGCTAAAATATCACTAACACACTTTTTCATTACGCAGTTCATACCTTCTTTAATAGATCCCACCGACAACTGAACATCCGGCCATTTGTTGGCATACTCCGTCAAGATCATCTGTTCAAATTCGTTTTGTTTGTCTTCCGTCGGTAAGACTTTGTTGAAGTCTACATTGAATTTGACCTGAATATTGAATAGTGTTGAGTAGTGTCTTTAACGCATTTTTCTTCGTTTAATTTACAAATTTACAAAAGTATTTAATATACGTTTAGTTGTGACATCAAATAATTTAAGTGACTCGAGTATTTGTTTGCTCTCCAATAAATTGCGTTTTGCAAATTGTATATGGCATACGTAAAGTTTGATCAGACAATCATTCCTAGAACGGGTGTCTTTATGTCTATTTAATTATATTTTGTAGAAAAAAACTCTTAAATTGGTGAAATAAATAATTAGGATGTTACATGTAATAGCGAAAACACATTTTAATATTCAATTCATTAACAATACAAGCTTTGCCAGCAGACAGTGAACACAAAGTTATCTGCATACCTTCACTTCATACTCCTCTTCAATTGTCATACCAACATGGGCAGGATTCTTGATTGTCATCTTATGGTTCAAGGTCAGGTTAAAATCTGGTGGATTCGAAACAACCCGGAACTGGACGTAGAACACTCCAAAACCATCCATATTCAAGTCGGGGAATAGAGCTCGTCCGGTCGATGGATCGAATGACGTTGTTAAAACACCGCCAAGTGAGCCATATGGGGAGTTGCCGACCAAGTTTGCTTCAGCCGTCCATGTGTGGTCCTAAAATTAAATATTTTTTAAATACAGTTCTCTTACGTTGAACGTTTATATTGCATACATATAATTATTCATTGCGCGGAGGAAGCCATAACAAAAGTGATACTATAAACTTTGATGATGTCAGTCATTAAATAATGAAAGAATGTCGCTTCTACTTCTTCTTAAGAACAAATCACAGAGTCTAACACGGGAGATACTGTTTGTTAAAATTTGATATAATATTTATCTCCAACGAAGTTGTAATTGCATCCAAACTGATGTGCTACATTTAACAGTAATTACAATGGGATATATATTTTAGACCAAGTAAGAATATCCATCTTCTGAGACTTGTGTTTATTTTGTGATTTAGCATTGACATGAATTTCTAAACAGATAATGTTTTTCACAACCCTCACCCTCCATGCTATATCAGAAATGATGTCCAGAGTGTTCGGATCTTGTAGGTCCAATGTGACCGAGAACCTTGCATTCTTTACAATATCTCCGCTTGTCTTGTCATACACATGAATCTTCAGTGGGCGTCCTTCAACATCAAAGGGATCGGAAGCCAGTGTGAAGTTCTCCGCTTCTACTGGGAAAGTAACATTAAAGTCCAGGATATAACCGGTACCCATATGGGAGATTGCAAGGTCGGTGAAATTGAACCAACCGTTAGAGCAGTCAACCGTGAGAGTGCCGTTCAATTGCGCGTTAGGGTTTCCAGTTCCTGATCTCAGGCGCACGGTTAGTTGCCATGGAAATTCAGTCGTTCCCAACTCTGTTACCACATTATTCTGAAAAGAAAAACATTTGCCGGAAATAACGTAATGATTGTTTTAATAATTATTATCAATTTTATGTGTGAACAAAAAAAATCTGATTAGTTATTGAATACTGAAAAAGGTAAAAACCTATTTTTCCTACTGAAAGGTGATGTTTTATTTCTTCCACTTACATACAACTTACAATTAGATTGAAAAAATGTCGCTTTTTGTTTCATTGATTAAAATGACACACTAGCTGGCATATGATGCAGCATAAGTGAAATATTTTTAAATTATAAATAAAAATATTTTATAGATTATTTTTTAAAATTATTTTCTACATTATATTGTTTATCTAATGCCTACGAATGCATTTAAATTTTGACTGATTATTTAAGTCGTTTGACCGCCCGAGAGAGGTAAAACGTTTCTATCACAGCCAAAATTATAGACAATAATAAACGCTACTATACTTACAGCTAAATCAGCAGCTCTAATTTTTGGCTGTGTTTCGAGCAGCACTCCTTCGTACTTCGGTACCGGAGCCGCATGGAAGAACAAATGATCCGGTGATGGTGTATGGTAAACAATCGAAGCGACCGATGGGTCACTTGAAGGTACCTCTACTGTCTCACATGCCCCAGTTATGTTAAGTGATTCGCTGATGTTACCCACTTGACACTCATTCACAATGCTCGAAGCTATCTCTAGCAGTGAGCTGTAGTCAATTGAGCTCGATACCGAGTCGTTGATTTCTTGAAATAAAAGGTAATAGTAAGAAACTTTAATAACAAGATAATTGTATGATACAAGACAAAATGCATAGATCAATTTATAATGCATACATTATTGAGCACGTTCATGAATTAATTTAGATTAGTTTGAGATAAATACATATCGGATATGCATTAAGATTTTGTTTTATTTTTAGGATATTTACTATCGACAAATGTATGCTAAAACAAAATATTGCGACCTGATTTGAATTTCTCGGATAAGTTTACATGCAAGTCTCTCTTTCAATTTATTAATAAGGATGCACTTTTATTCCTGAGCACAACATTTCGTGGTTTTCCGTGAGATACATTTTCGTGGGTTCTTCGCGTTAATTGGAACTTATTTCTCTAAGCTAAGTGTATGTTCAATTCTTTGTTTCGTGGTGGTTTGAAATTCAAAATTACAGAAAATTAGTACATAAGGAATGTTAATGATTTTAAGTTTTATATAAAACCCAGATGTTAGCATAGAGGTATTAGTAAAGCGCACTTACTTGATACGGGTTCATCACCGATCTCAAGCTCAACAGTGATTCCAGTGCCTGATCTCTTCCTACGACCTTTACTTGCTGCGCTCACAACATTTACCACTCGGACTTTAGTTAGTGGAATGTTCAAGAAACTGGCCATGTTTTCTACAAGATTGTCTCCGAAGAAATCGTCCACTGTAAGCGCAGGTATCCCAAAAGAAACGATGACGGTTTTTTGGGTGATGACATCTATTCTTTGAGCGCCAATTATGATGAAAGTTAGTAGGCCACTGTCTTTCTTGAATATATTTGTGCCAGTTCCATTTGCTATTTGAGGTTCAAACTCATTTCCTAAAATGATAAAATACATAACATTGATCCTTAAATTATTAAGAAGATGAAACATTTGTTCATGATGATATACGCCGAGCTATCAATCTGCTTGAAAAAGGCATCATCAGGTCAAATATTGTTTAATGGCTGTTAGTTATTTAATCTGCAATTGCCCGATACATGTAAGTGTTGAATATTGTTTCTACACATATTATAATTTTTTTTTCCTTTCCTTACGTCAGCGATACTTTAGAAACACTTGCATTAAAGGTTTTGTTAATGAAAACTCAAAAATAGTCTTTTGAGGCAGGTGTTCATTCTTGACAAGTACAATTCTTAAAATCAACCAATGGGGGACAGATATTATATAGTCTTACATGTAATTCATAGATGGCCTTCGTTTACGTGATGTCTTTAGCACAGGTTATTCTGTAATGTAAGCATGGAATAAATATAACGAGTAAGATTTCAATGTTTTATATAATGTCATAATAATACGTCTTTCAACTCCTATTAAATCAGCCAACCTTTAGGCATTGAAGTAATGTATCTTCCGTTGCTAATCCTTGCGTTTGTGGCCATAACATAATCATCGTCAACAAAAACATCAAGTCTATTTGGTCGAGAGTACCAAACTGAGAGCTTGATTCCCTGATTGTCGTCTACATTCAGTAACCTGTAACGCATATGCTCCGGAGTGGTACTTGTGAAATGTATCAAATATTCCTTATCTGAAATATGAAACATACACAATGGCTTTTAAAGGCGGCAACCACAAGGGTTCTCTTTTTCGTTATTTTTTGTGGCCTCTGATTTGAATTGACATAGTTATGAAAACTTGCGCTCGTCTCCTCTCTTCTCTTTCGCTGCGTGGGGATGTTGTGTTTTGTAAGTGTGGCGATTCCTGATACGCATAATTCACTTTTTTTAACATTCATGTCTAAGTTGTATGATTTTTTTTAGAAATTTATAGGTTATACTGCTTATTTCTGCCTCAAACCTTAAACCGTATGCTTCATTCTTGTTTTTTCCCAATACGTTTTATTAAGATTGACAGCAACAAAACAGTAAAGAATTTTTTTTAAACTATTCAAATTAAATTATTTAATAAACTATTTGCTATTGAATTAAAATATTATGAACAAAATCCCAAATCACCTGTTGCGACAAGTGCCATAAATGTTGATAGTCTCTTTCTGCAAGTGTAACCACTACACCAGCCATGATCTTGTGGTCCGTTGATAAGATCGATATACCCATCCCCAAGAACCGCCACTGGAGAAAGCCGACGAGTTTCCGTGTCTGCATCCATGTTTTCGATCATCAACATCTCATAGTTGAGTTCTTCGAAACATTCATAAGCCTGCCAGCTGGACTGGTATGTGCAATTATCATTCCTTATAACTCCTTGAAAAAATAGAAGCATAGGTGATAATTATTATAACCTGATAAATCTATACTAATTATGAATAATTGTAGGTGCTTTACAACAAAGGGAAGATGTGGACAACGCATTTAGCATAATGCAACTAAATAATATTTTGTGAACTCTATGACGGATTCTTGGTTATCTCGGTGGCTTTTAAAGTTTATTTTATCACATATAATATCACAATATGATAATTGTTAGTGCTGTGTGATAGCTGTTGAAAGTCTCCTGGTACATTCAATCATTCAATCAGTAGTGTTATTAATTACTGTCCTTGAAATCCGAGCACAATACATTATTATAATTGTGTAAATATTAAGTACCACTCAATGTGGAGCAAGGCGACGTGAACGGCCCATAAAAGAGGCTCAATCAAAATGTGCCTGCAATATTTTCATATTTGTCGCTCGTTTTCGATGGTTTCGAGCTCCCTTTCCATCTAATTTGAACCTAAATTAATTCGTTATGTGGAAAAGATGCCATAAAATGCATTCAGAAACATCCTTTGTACGAAAAATTCGAAATCAATGCATTTAAACGTCGTCATGACCATAACTCACGCTCTCACGATTTCCTATTTCATGTCTAAAACTTCACTGAACCAGTGATCATTAAAACTCCATTTATGTCTACATATTCTTTTTGAATTTCAGATCTTGTTTTGAAATATTTAGGTTAAAAAATATGTAGTATTTTACAGAATGAACGTCAAATAAAACATTTATCTTCGTAACCAAATTAATGTAAAAGCATATGTTAACATTTACCTAGGAACGAATGAAGTGTTTGTTTATTGCTTGAAATTATATTCAAAAATAACTGTAAATACCTTTGTTCGGTGCTATAGTGTCATATGGAATTCTATTGCCGTCCAAGTCGGTCACCATCTCTTTCGGGATACGGTAGTCGCCAAGGCCCCTGACAGGATTTTCATCCCATTCGAATTCGGACTGCGGGATTACAGCACCAACATGGCCCAAGAAACTACCATCTAAGTCCTTGAACAGCGCTTTTTTCAGAGCGTCACAATCCATATCAACACAATTTGAGGAGTCTATCTTGCTGTAAATATATAAAAAAAATATTACAAATGTAAACTTAAAGAATTAAGAAACGCAGAAAAAATTGTGATGATTATTCTATACTCAGCCAAAATGAAAACTTGACAAAAAGGTGAAATATGCATATCAGGAATCGCCACATTCAGAAAAAAACAGCCTCCCCACACAGTCAAGAAGAGGAGAGAGGGAAAGAGCACGGTTAATAAAATGATCAGTTTCAAAAAACACACCACTAACAATAAACAAAAATGAGAACCGAGGGGTTACCGCCTTGGAACGGTCAGTGGCAAATCAAATTGCCACTGGGGGGTTTAAACCAGGTTCTAAGATGCACCAACCTCACACTTGCCCCAAAAGGTTCTCATATCACAAAACAAATACAAGTTGTCTTAGTGAAACAACTCCAACCCACTTATTGGCTCAACAATGTTGCATGCAAAAGCACACAAACATATAAAACATAAGAATCTAATAGCATAGCAAAGCCAAAGGGCGGGTACTCAATGATCTAACACAGAAAACTTAAATTACATTAATGATGCTAATAAATACAAATATTTGGAGGAATTTAATCACCATCTTGGAAGTTGTGGGTTAGCGTCTATCGGGTTAAAAAAGAAAACAATGTGATTGTGGATCATCAAGCGCTTTTGATATTTCTTTAATTAGAAGGGAGGTAATTTGCAAAAGCGGACATCAAGTAACTGTACATGAACCTTCATTTTTTGTATCATTGGGCTTTAAAGATTGTGGTTTGATACATATCATTAACTTATAAATTCGACAGTCAAATAGTAATTTTGAGACTTTTATGTTGTATGTAATAATATTTATCGATTTCATCATTAGTTTGGAAAAAGGAGATAACCTCTGAAAAATAACAAAATCACAACATCTTCCCGCTTTATCAAATGTGCAGATAAGTGCAAATTCCACAAACTAAATAAATGATAAACTATAGCATCAATGAACTTAATTTTTTAATTTAAAAACTGGTAAGGTTTTATTTTTGCAATTTGTTTGGCACTGACCGTTCCAAAGCGGTAACCTCAAGGGTTCTCTATGCATTTTATTTGGTTGTGGCGATTTGTTTAAATTTGCATACTTATGAAAACATGCTCTATTTACCTCTCTTCTTTTTTCGCTGAGAGGGGAGGCTGTGTTTCGTGAGTGTGGCGATTCCCGATATGCATTTTTAAACTTTTTTCAGAATAGTTTATCCCGTTTTACGCCTTTTCCGGGAGTCAATCGATACAAGGTCATGTTCCATGTGCAATGTAACTAAGAAAGTTCATTGGCAGGTTTTCATTGATTTTGATCGAATCGTTTGTAAGTTAGTGTAAATAATGTCACCCAATGGGTTTCTTTGTCTCTTGATTATATTTAAATTTATTTCTTACTATAAACAAATCAACATCACATGTATAATCACTTATTATTCGTTTACTTGAGTTAATGATCAACCAGATTTTATTGAATGTAATTGTGAAGAAATAATTTTGCGGATAATGAATCATTTCTCCTTGATAATAATCAAAATTTATAAAAGAACGTAATGAGTTTCATACAACAGTGTTAAAATTGACAGGTCAGTGGCACATTCATACTCTCTATATTAACAAAGTAAATCGTACGTACTTTTCATTGGGGCGATGATAGAAAATCTTGTTAGAATGATCCACATCAATTAGAGTGATTTCCCTTGACTCTACCGGATGTTGTCCATCATCATTGCCTTTATTGGTAGAAACAGCGTAATTGTTTCTACAGCCGGTGTTAGTATATTTAGCAAACGTGACATTTTCCAATGTCATGAGGCCGCCGATCGCATTATAAGCCATACAACCTTTCCATGGTTTTCCAGGTGCCATGTTTGACTTTTGATAAAAGTTTGGAAATACAAGCCCGACCATTCCGTCAAATGGTGGTAGACTTGGTCTCGAATTCTTACTTAACTCAAAGTTATCATCGTTTACAGGCGTGACATCAGTTTTACAATCAAAGCCATCCGTTTGTCCGACAAATATCGTGTCTCGTATAGTAACGGTTTTATTTGCGTATTGGTGGCTCACAGCATCCGGTTTCAAAACGAATGTAATCATTCCATTTTGATTATCGATTAACAAGTTATTTTCTGCAACGAGACTCGGAGAGTTTTGATAATAAATTCCAAAATCGTGCGTTTTCCATGCAATTTGTGATGTGATTTTGGTACAAGAGGTCTGTTCCAATACATCTTCTGGTAAAATTACAAAACCGATAACATTTGCATAGGCTCTATTGTTGTCATATCTGTTTGAGGAATCGTCGCAGTCTAAAGGTGGTATATGGTATGCGATTCTTTCTGATCCAGTGACAAGATTGTCTTTCAAAACGAGTTCAGTTGCTTTCATGGCTTCTATACCGGCCTCCCATCGGGGATTAAATGTCTCAAATCTGTCCTGGTATGAGTTAGTGGCAACCATAAGTGCTACAAGATTGTTGACAAGGCGGGTGTCATTTGAGCTCGTCCTTAAGCCTGATAGAAAGAAGTAAAATAAGAGAAATTCATTAATAAATGTACCTTTTAATTTACACACTGACTGTTGATATTGACAAAGAGAATAGAAAAATAGTGCATACATGTCAAATACTGATCTTTTTAAATTAAAGGTGTTTCCAATGATAGTTATTGTTTAAAGTTTTTAACTACACTAAATTAAAATGTGCTACTAAAAAGAGTTTAAAATTTAAAAGATAAAGCAATTGATCGAAATTGTGTAAACAGATATTAGTGATTCTTATTTACAATATTCTAAAACGGACAGTTAAATAAGAAAGGCGACTCCAAGTTTATGAGCTTACAGACTACAAATCGCAAAACAACATCTGTGTTTAACGTTACACTCTACATTATTGTAGTAATACCTTTGTTCTCTTTAACAAACGTAGGACACAATTTTACTCTTTTTTTAAATGTATGAAAAAATAGAAACAATTTTCTTACCATTTCCAATACTTCCAAACACAACATTTTCGGTGACATCCAAGCTTCCTGTACCAAATACACCTATGGCAGTGCTGAATCCATTATGGAAAGAGCATTTACTAATACTTGAGGGTTTCACATGACTGACCGTGCCTGTGGCAACATACGCGATAGAGAATCTCGGGTCGTATTCTTCAGTGAATCCTTCTTGTCCGGTGTGATAGAATTCGACATTTGATAATCTGGCATAACCTGAAACACACGTTAGTACCTGTTTACACCTGAAAAATTGTCCTCCTATATTTCATCAAATCAATATTCAAACTGATGTTAAATTAGGCAAGGCGTATATATTAGATATTTTCAATTATTTTCATTTAATCTTTTGAATAAAAGAAAATGATGTAGAACAATTTTTGAGGCAAATTTAAATTCAATATTAAAACAACATTGTTAACAATGTAACAGTAATAAATGCCTAAGTTGAATTTCAGATTAAAATTCAATGTTAAAATTAATTACCGTAACATTCGAACGGATCTTCCATAACATAAATAAGTGTCTTACTGCATCCTGAAAATGTTATTCATTTTGAAAGCGACGTACTTTTATATAAATTCAATCAAATTACCAGTATATGTCTGTCCCTTTGAGGTAACTAGGCCGACAAGTACACGTGCACCGAAGCTCTCTTCATATAGATTAGCATAATCTTGTCCTATGATCTTAATGTTATGCGTAAGAAGTCCTACAGCAGCGCCGACTTTTATTTCTTGTCCATTCGATAGGGTTTCATGGTGTGCTTAAAAAGAAAGCTCAAGTATAATACAAGTATTGTGTTTAACAATACGTTATTTTCAGTCAATGAAAAAATGACCGGCTAAATTGTTATTACATGTATGTCACAAAGCAGATTAGACGTGTTTACCTATTGCAATTTAGCTGTCAGTTCAGGGTTCTAAAATAAAAATGGGCTATGAATAAATGTTACTGTAACAGTGCTGAGGACGTACCTATATGAGTAAATCTTAATGAGGCATTCAGTTTCAGTGTGACATTATCGGCGGCTACTGACAGGATTTTAAACGACTCTGTTTGCCAGGGATCAAATCCAGTTGGTCCAAGAACGATCTCATCTCCCGCAGACCATTCCACCGGGTCTGCCAGAACAATTGTGTCTGATTGTTTGTTTGCTGTTACTGCAAGTTGTGTCCATGTTCTGCCAACATCTTTGCCAAACAGATCTAATCCACCAAACACACCTGAAGAACAGAGCAGGTCCTCAAATATTTAGTGTTTCATTCATGAACAGCACTAGAAATATTAAAACGAAAACGGTCCAAATTAACAAATGAACAAAAAAAACAAAACAACAACAATGTTTTTGTTAACAACGGTAAGCTACGTATTAGCATATATAACGATAATTACTTTCACTAAAAGTGTACGAAAAATCATATTTTTGTTTTTTATTGATATCTCAACAATGAACAGTATGAGAGCATATTTCATTCAACTAATAATGACAAACTGTTGAAGTGTTAAAATAATGATAATTCGGTGCATAGAATAGTTTGAAGCCATACATAGTAGACATGTATAATATTATTGAACAAACCTATCGCCTTTGATCCAAGCGTCGGTCCATCTCCAGGAAAGTAATAGGGTGACGAGTGATCTCCCCTAAGTGTGATTGTTGCCAGTCCATCAAACGGATCGTCCGGCCATCCAATAATCAGACGTCCTCCCTTAATGATAATGAAATCAGCTTCAATCTCGTAGACTGCACCAGGGGTATCAAAAAACTCCAGTACTCCTTCTAAAAGCAGAGTCCCAAGCTTGCTAAAAGGCATGGTTTTATTGACAACCATCCAGGTTCCTAAAGATATAAAGAAACTAATAGAAATAACTTATAAAAACAAAATGGTTCTACACACTTTTATTAGAAGTCGTTGACATATCTTACAAAGAGTCTTTAGGTCAACAAAACACACATCGTATCTATTAAATAAAACATCGTCAGATTTAGTTCGTTTTGTAATTGATAATTTCATGCCGAATAAATATTGAAATTTAAATATCACGAATACCCTAACGCAGCTTCCCCTCACCGCCAAAATGTAGAGACAAAAATAGAGCATTGATTTACGAAATGATCTATCTCACATAAGAAGTAAAAGAATAGCGCTGAAAAAGATATTTTCTATATTCTTTTCAATAGTATGCTGTTTTATAATAATTTATATTAAGTAAATGTAAAATAATGGTTAAGCATCTATTTATAAAATCTGTATATTAATGAATATTATTTGAAAATGAACATTAAAAATTGAATATAATTACCTGCAGCAATCCTAACGTTGTCGTAATCCTGTGGAATGCCATAGGATCCTCCGCTGTTGGTCACATAAGTATCATTATTAGAATTATTCCATCGCGTGGAATCGTCCCAGTACTCGAAATCCAAAGGTCTTTCTGTAGCAGGTGGTATAGTGTTTGGGTCCGGAGGTGGAATGCAATCTTTGTAATAACACTTGTAGCTCGTAAATCGCAATGGCCTGTCTACATCGTAGGTCGACATACCGCGTTTTGAGCGCTTCCTTCCGTGCACTTTAAAAAAGGAAAAAACAATTGCAAGATATAGCTATATTAGGAATGCCAACAGTTAATCGATAAACAGGTTAATGTTTCGGATGTCCGATTTACAGGTTACAAATTCGGTAACCTGTAACGTAGGGTCGGTTGGTATCCGGTTGGAGCAAACAAGCCACGAGACGTTTTCAACAATTTATTAACGACAACCCAAGGTTCATTTATAACTTTCGAAATCAGTCTCTCTTCTTTTCCCACCCAAAATAAAATTCAATCCAGTTTATATTTTTGAAGGTCGACCGACATTGCAGCTGCCTCCACACATGTTGCTGATGCGAAACTTTGTTAGTAGAAAGTGCCAATCATGATACTAAATTTGTGTAATAATTTACATGTACTGGAGTGCAAACAGACAATAGATCTCTAAGAATTTAATACAATTTACTAATTAGTGCAAGATTGAAAGTTCAACTTGTTTTTGTTTATATGAAACGTTCTACTACTGCGTCAGGCTACATGTTGGGAATGATATTTCAAACTGTGATTTGAATCGTCTCCAATAATAACATCATGTATTTTAACCGAAAGATTGCTAACTTTTATGCAGCTAAAATATCCTCCGACCTATCCCAAATATTAAAATGAAATTAAATTAATATAAAATAATTAATACCATAATTAATATAATATTGCAACATAGTGTCCATGCATGATAATAAACATAGGCCACTATGTTACTATGTTACAAACCGTTCAATTAATCGCAACATATAGTTTGCTTATAATTCTTGCATGTTTACAAAATGTATCAGCATAGTCGAGATGTTTTCTTGTTTTATTTAAATTGAAGATTAATTTATAAGGATAGTATACAAACTCATTTTGAATTAAAAGACATTATTCTCCAACAACTACGAATAAAGATTTGCAAATCGGTTCCATCCGTTATTGAATTGTATACATAAAAATTAAATATTTAAATATTAAAAATATTTTTAAGAAAATTGAATGTTACTGCACTTAATAATCTTTTCAGACATTTAAAATTCTAGTAGCATTAGAAATTAAATCACCTAAACTGCAAGGATTTTCCATCTTATAATTTACAATATAGACACCCGGAAATGATGGAGTATAGGGGTAAATACGATATCATACCTACAAACTTTACTTCGTTGTTAACATTATCCCATTCCCAGTCACCGTTAGAGGCTGAGACCGGGTCAATACCGCCAACAGTGGCGTTAATGAATGTCTCGCCACCGTCAAATGAGAAACGATCCGGTATCTCCTCGACTTCCAATTTCAAGAAAAGGTAGTCACTGGTCTATGAAAAATAACAAAACAAAAAAAAACATTCGATTTTAACACTCATTTTGCTTGTTGACGTTACAGTTTTAAACTTTGCCGAACGGGTTCGCTTCCAAGTAGGGGAAATATCATTTATAAACATTTTGCGATGGAAGACATTTAAGACAACTGAAATGTGTTCAATAGGCAGTAAACAGAACCAAAAAGTGGTTCATTTACTAAATTATACTGAGCATTCTAAGACATATTAATGAAACGAAACGCTGAAAAATCTGCTTAATATTATGATTTTTCAATTAAAGAATGGATAAGGTCCTTTGAAGAAACGTACTTGACAAGTGTTAATTTTAAATATAAAATATATAAACTGTAAAAGAATGAAGTTATATAAAAGAGAACTTTTAAACAATACATAAAATGTTAAAGTTCTAAGCTCGGTTGGCTCGTTTGGGTTGGCTCATTTTCACAGCAGACGCTAAAGGCAAACTTTTAAATTTGTAAATCAAAAAAAAGTTCAATCATCCTGGATACTTTTGTTTATGAAGAGTTTCGATGCTAAAATTCCTTACCTCAAAATTGTAAAATTGCCCATTAAAGCTGATGTTCTTGATTTGGTCTGCGAATTCGAATTCAAACGAGTAAGTTGCCCCGCCAACCAATGCGCACATCCATCCTGGCTTATGACTTAATCGCTTCTTTGCATATGGCACAGAGCTTGTTCCATACTGGTTTGTTATCAGGAAGTTTTTTCCTTCTATAGATTTCGGTAGTATGTTGTTGAAAGCAAACCTGTGCCATTTGTACTGGGGAGGACACCTGCTTGCTGGCACACCTTTACTGAACTCCTGCGCCGGTTCACAATCGGAGGGCAGGGAACCACTAGTTGGCAATACTGTCCAATTTCCAGATTTGCCAGTGGCACTACCATCTTTATCAAGAATAATTCCCTCCCAGTCCCATGCATAGATTGCTTTATTAGGAGAATTCACAAATTTTAAACTTTCTGTGTGGTATGTGTAACCACCACAGAAGAGAGAACATGTTCCGGTAATTCTTGTAAATCGGAAGGTAGCGCAAGAGGCATCATTGAAATTGACAAATCTTACATTGATGACTCTAAATCCGGAACCATATGGAAAAACGATTCCTCCTTGTGTGCACCCTTGCTCTACTGAATCTGGAATAACTGAAGTCGTACCAACTATTAAGCTGTCTTTGATCATAGGTGCGTCATCTGTGTACTGAGGAACATTGAGGACTTTCTTCCCTTCGTATCCGGCCAATTTGTTCTGAACAAGAATAAAGTCGACAAACTGCAATGCTCCACTGTTCACAGCCTCAGCACCTTTATCACAGTTCCAAGCAAACAAAGTCCTAAAAACAGCTGGTTCAACCTCTGTGCCGCCACATGCTCCTTTCAAAGGGAAGTAATCTTCAAAAATCCACAGTCCAAACCAACCAAACGAGTGAGCCGAATTGTTTTGGAAAACGCCCAATGGAACATTTTTCGGACAAACGGAATCCGTGAACGACGGCCCATCTGGATGATCGTGCATTCTGTACCAGAATCCGAAGTGCGAACCTCCCGCTGCAGCATTATGCTGTATAGTATTGTTTGGATTGGTTACCCAGAACGAGGCTGGTGTCACGTCATCATTAAGAAGACTTGAACTTTCTCGTACAAATACAGCCAAATTGTATTGCAAAGTATTCCCAGTCTCTATTCCATCCTCAAGGAAGAATGCACCGCCCATAATGTCATATATCACGGTTTTCTCCACCAGTGTATTGTGTGTGCCGTGAATGTTAACGGCTCTGTTGAATGTTTTATGGATCCCACATCCTCGTACGTAACTTGTGGACATGTCACCATTCAAATGAAAATGTATAGGGTATCTTCCGAGTCTAAAAGCTTGGCCAGCGAACGTGACCTCTGTGTACGAGATGCGGGCTTGAGCTTCATGCGTATTCATAACTGGTGCATGAACGAGAATCATCGCTCCAAACTGACTGCTTCCAACTTCGTCACCAAATCTTCCAAGAAAGCACGTCTGAGTAGCAAACTCTCCTGAGGTTGAGAATATATACAGCTAGCTTAACTCATAATCTATGTTGCTGTGATTTAATCAAGGAACTCAACACAATAAATTAATATATAATAATAGACTTTGAATGTTCGAAGTAACCGGCGTTCGCATTATCGAAGGTAAATACACATAGAGGAAATTGGTGTTTGCCTTGACAGCGATAGGATAGATATGTACAGTATTTAAGTTATCGAACTTCAAAATAAAGAAATCTGAACTCTGCAATAAATTTATATAAATAACAAATAATTGTAACTTGAGTGAAGAATAACCATTTAACCTAGAATGTCGTTCGTTTTGGATGTTTGACTTCAATCTTAGCATTGCCGATATGATATCCTTACCTGTATCGAACCCGTTCTCGCATGCTTTAATCTGATCTTGCCATTCAGGATCCTGGTTGCCTCTGACAACAACGTTGTGAGTAAGGAGACCAACTTCTGCTCTGAATTCTATTAAAGTACCATCAAATGTCTCGCTTGTTCCCCAGTGCGTCGCCTTGAGTGCTGAGTCAAGAGTCAATGTCCGTTGGTCCACCGAAATGCTTGTGATTGTCTTTTTCTCGTTTTCACTCTGTGAGTGTTTGTGGCCCGATGACGCAATAACAATTTCATCACCGACGTTCCACTCCACGGGATCACTGAGCTGAATGGTCGTAGCACCCGAAGATGCTGTGGTAGCTAGGCGTGTCCATGTGATTGGTACTTCGATACCTAATATAGAAATTTGACACATTGTAGTTTAATCGACAAGAATTAAAAATTCAACCTTTCGACTCGAAATCAGTCTCTCCTGATAACACTTAATGAACAAAAAAGTGAAATATGCATATCAGGAATGGCACATCCAGCAGACACAGCCACAACACACAGCCAAAAGGTAGAGAGGAAAATAGAGCATGGTATTACAATAATTAGTTTCAAAATGGACGCCACAAACAATTAACGAAAGTGAGATACCGAGGGGTTACCGCCTTGGAACGGTCAGTTGCCAAATAATTTGCCACTGGGGGTTTTAACCAGGTTCTAGGGTGCACCAACCTCACACTTGCCCCAACAGGTTCTCGTATCACAAAACAAGTACAAGTTTTCTTGGTGAAATAACTCCAACCCACCCATAGGCTCAACAATGTTGCATGCAAAAGCACTAAAACATATAAAAAATAAGAAGCTTATAGCATTGTAAAGCCAAAGGGTAGGTACTCAATGATCTTACCGAGACCAGAGCACCTGGAGTAAAATCAGCAAGAACACGACATTAACCTTTATATTTAAATATATTTATGACATTCAGAGTGTACTGTCTGAAATATACAGTTGATGAAGCAGAAAAAAAACACGCATATTAAATAACTTCTAACTAATAACAAAACAAAGAAAGCAATACCACCGATACTTCATGAAGCAGACAGAGTTTTATAGAACATTTAGAATTTCAGTTTTAGATTTTATATTTAAAACCTGCCAATGAGTAACAAATCGTAATATTATTGAGAAATCATTAGCTTACCATGCAGATCAAGTGTTCCATTTCTTACAGCTAGCACCTTAGTTCCATAAATTGGCAACTCTTTATCCCTATGATGCCCATGAAGTGTAATGATACCCTTGTGCTGGAAAGGTTCAGACTCAGTTCCTACTTGCAGAAGACCCCCGTTTGTGATCATTATTATTTTGGATTGTAGTTCTACGTCTTTATTGTCAAAAATCAACTTGCCACCTGTAAAGTTCATTTAAAACAATTACTGTACAGTAACGGTAAATCATACACTTGAAACAAAATGTGTAAAGGGGCATCTTAACTAAGAATCGAAACGGATTAAGATGAAATTACACAGATTAATATGTTACATTCGAACATGACTAATGGCCATCGTGTTTCGGAATTGGTTGTCCTTTATTTAATTACAATTATTTCATCCCGAAATATACGTAAAGTTTTGAGCGAAAATTAGTTATCTCGGTGTCAAATGTTTAATTACCTAGTGAAGGTTTTGGTTGTGTTTTTGGGTCACAATGAATGCAAATTAAGCGAGTCTTGAAAAAGTAAGACAAATTATAACACGGTTGTTCGCCACTTACCTTGAATAAGCAAGAAACTCAGCACAGGGGTATCCGTGTCAAGTAAAAGTGTCATGCCCTTTGGTATAACAATAAAATCGCCCTCCTGCGGTAATGGACCTCCACCCCAAGTAAATGTTGAAGACCATACATCTATGTAACTGAAATCTGCCGAACCAACTGTTGCCTATAAAGGAATTTAAATTAACGACGACTTTTATCATAAACATTGAGAACACAGGTTAAAATAATATATTAATATTTCAATTGCTAATTACTTTTCAGAATATTTCCTGCTGATTTTACCGATCATGACAATAACTTAGCTTGATTTCTAATAATATAAGCAAAAAGAGACAAAATAATTTGGTATTATTATCAAAATACCGAATTGATGCTTCCATGTTCATCGTCTTATACATAGCATTATTTGCGATGAATCGAACTTGTACTGTTTAGTTGTATAAATATTGAGTTGCGCTCAACCCGGGGCTAGGCGGCGAGGGTACTAATATTTCCAATATTGCCTATGAATTTATGTGTCGTGTTCGGTAGCCTTGAAAGTTTCTTTTTTATCAATAGTTTTTCGAATTCTTACATTTAAATTGTTAATAACTTTATATTCCTTATAATCGACTTAAAAAGAACTAAAAATAACTGATGTCTTTATTATCATACCTCCTCAGCAATGCCATTTCCTGAAACTTGAACTTCAACTTTAGCATCAGCTGATCCAATGTGTGGACCTGTTAAACACTGTATCTCCGTGTTTGTTGTTGTTGAAACTACACACTCGATTCCATCAATCATAACATTAACGTTGCCAACATTAGATCTGTAAAAAGCCGAAAACTATGAACAAAATTAATAAAAAAGGTCACAAACATACGTAGTAATTAAAATACGGTTAGAACTGAATCATATTTTGTGTTCCATGCAACCATAGGGAATTTATAGCATATGAAAGGATGCAGAGACCGCTTTTGAAACATTGTGTTTGTTCTATGATTTGAATGAACTCAGGTTTATTTACATTTTATAAATGTGACTCTCTTGGAGTCAAAGATTAAGCACAATGCCGTTCACAACAAGGGTCCTCATAAGGTTCAGCATTTTTGCCAACAAGAAATGCAACTTAAAGGAACTTTTGATACAGTTTCTGGCTTTCCAGCGCAGCCATACTTTATCTTTGCACGAATATCAATTATAGTTCGTGTTAAGTATTTTTAATTATTCCTTATTATTACATGTTAGCATCTTTTAAGATTTAAAACTTTTTTATAATTTTGTAATTTTGAACTACTCTTATTTACTGCATGGCATGTTGGGACATGCTGCAGAAGTAGTACGACAGTTTTATCGCAAGATTTTTATTTCTAAGAAAAATCCAGGCTACTTCAATTTTAATAACTATCATGGGGGACAAGTATTTTGTTAATATATATGAAGCCATAGGCTGAGTGAACATTTTACTGACCCAAAACCTGATCCAGAGATAGTAATTATAGTTCCGCCACCGGTTCCGCCTCTAGAAGGGCTCACACTGGATACAGATGGGGTAAGAGCAGCATTGTAAGTGTAGGCACTGGACAATGTCTTCGTCAATCCATTCAGAGATACATCAACGTTACAAGTCTGAGCTGAAATTTTAAGTGCCTTCAATTATACATGAATATTATTAAAAAACTATAAAACTAATATCTTTAAGAAATAATATTGCTTTTGGAATTTATCCATTTAGGAATGCTCTCCACCAAAGAAATAAACATGACACGATTGAAAAAACAATGTTAAAACAGGCTATGAAGAGGCAATTAAAAAGAAAACTAAATGATAAATTAATATGCTTTGAATATTAATATCTAAATTAACGAACCTTACAAAAATAACCAACTTCACTATTATTTTGATGCTAATTATGTTGTTATGTTTAATATTTAACATTAAATTATGTATTTGCATAATAATAATAATAATAATACAACAACGTGACCAAATTAGGCACAGGACGTGCTCATTATGTCCTACAGAAACTCCGATTACTGCAGTAAAAATAATTGGAATGCATACCCGTATTAGGAGGAGTTCTGCATGATAATTGTGTGGTAGCTGTATTTATTAAGGCACATGGCTGTCCGCATATTGTTACTGTCGCAGAAGCATCATAGCCTGAACCGGACAGCAAGAGCGTTTGACCACCAGCTGTACCTCCTGATTTATATAAATATAAAAATAAGTTTAAGATGATAAACGCCAATAAAAAAAAAACAACAAAAATACTTATATATAACTAATAACTCTGCTCAATTATATTAATTATCAAAGAATCTGATATTGCTGTTTTGATTTCAATAGAGCTGCTTGGTTTGTGTGATTCGATAGGTTTTTGTTTCTGTTCTAGGTAAAAGTAACTTTGAATATTATATCTTAACTAAATCTCTCAACTACTTTTGTTCCATTTTTTAAATATTTCTTATCCATACTAAGTAGCATAATAAGCTAATACAAACCTTGTGTAGGAGCAACCGAACTCAGTGATAGCTGGTACTCAAATTGTACATTAGTATTTGATGCTCCAAGTCCTGTCACATGAACTGAGACGGGAACCAATCCAGTCTCGTGATTTCCGATTGTACATTGTATTTGCCCACTGTTGCCCGAAATAAATACACATTCGGAGTCACCCAGCATGACTTTAATAGTGCCGCCATTCAAATTTGAACCAGTAATAGTTAAAGTATCTCCGGCGAATCCGGATGTTGGGCTGACTGAGGTGACTGTGGGAGTTGAACCAACATCGTAATTGAAAGAGGATGAAGTGTATGTTGCACCATTAGAAGTAACGTCAAGTGATACCGTGCCGGCAACGTGAGCATCTGTTACGCAAGTGACTGCTGACAAAACTGTTGAAAGAATTCTACAGGGGTTTCCACCAATGGTAACAATAGTGTCGTTTACAACAAAACCATTTCCTTGGAGTGTAATTGTCGTTCCACCGTTTGTGCTTCCTGATGATGGAGTGACTGTGGTTATTGTAGGAGTACCGTAAACACCCAGACTTCCAGATGCTTTTCCAAAATCTTTTACTCTTACAACCACTTTGTTATTACCAGCAGGTATGTTATCTATTCTTGCAAGAAGGACTGTATTTGTCACAGACGTAACTGTTGCAGCAAATCCGCCCATTGTGACTTCAATGTCAGCAGGGTTTGTACCGAATAGTTCTCCAGATATTGTAAAGTTTTCCGTAGAGGCCATACTATCAGGGCTGATTGTTATCATTTTAGGTGTCCAAAGAGATGCGTAGGAGAATGTGCAAGGTGTCTTAGAAAGGAGCTCACATTTGGCTGTCAATGGGCTTCCATTAACAAATGCTAACAGTTCCACAGTTTTCTCTCCAGCTGCAGATGCTGGACTCTCGCAGATAACCTCAGTGTAAGAACTTTCAACTATCTGACATGGGTAGTTGCCAATATTGACTAAAGGTGAATCACCAAATCCAAATCCTGTTATTGTAACACGAGCTCCACCTGCCATTGAACCGGAGGTAGGAGTTATGCTCTCAATATTTGGCAACAAAGCAAATCCTTTATTTTCTGCTGACAATGTTACAAGAGCGTTTCCACGGTTTCCAATTCTTACAGCAAGTTGATGTAATAATCCAAGTTCTGGTTCTCCAGCTTTTGCAAAATTGCATGTAACCTTGGTATCCGATGAGGAATAAACGTCACAGGTGTAGTTGCCGAATTTGATCTCGTTTTGACAGTCTACAGCAGACAATCCTTCCCCAGATACTGTCACAGTTGACTGTACTGTACCGTTGTTTACAGCCAGGAAATCAATTATTGGAGTACTGCATGACCAAAAGGCAAAATTAAATTTCGTTGGGTCTCCAATTGGTAGACTATCGGAACACAACGACTTTGCGGATGTAACGGACTTGCAATTTGTACTATCAACAGGGTTAGATGCACCTAAAATTAAATTAACGGCCAAGTTAATGACGTGAACAAAATATTCAGATGTCAATTAGAGTTTTTAGATAAGCACTGAATAAACTGAAAATAACCAGAAACATTCAAATAATATTTTCATCATAAAATGTTGGCATTTATAATCTATGGTAGTAATGGTATTTGCATGTTTTTTTTTTCAAAAAATGTGAAATATGCATATAAGGAACCGCCACACCCACAAAACAAAGCCTCCCAATG
Organism: Corbicula japonica; assembly: GCA_038501625.1. Lineage (NCBI taxonomy): Eukaryota > Metazoa > Mollusca > Bivalvia > Venerida > Cyrenidae > Corbicula > Corbicula japonica. The sequence goes on from JAZAYU010000026.1 coordinate 6,419,609, forward strand.
CGCTGAAAAGAAAAGAGAGCACGTGTTTATATGTATGTCAAATTCAAATGAGACACCGGGGATAATAAGTGGAGATATAAAATATTTCAAAATTAAACACGTCCGACGATAATAATTTTATTTCCGATCTCAATTCATGGTCAAATTAGATTTTCGTAAAATGTGCCCGCAGTTAAAACTAAAAATCAGATCAACAAAAGGACTGTTTCAGATATTTTGCATAAAAATTCTCCTTCTGGCAACTTTAAGTGCCAATTATCCGATTTCTGTAAATTTATTTGATATAAAACTAGGGAATATTTAAACGGAAAACCATTAAAATTAATTGTTATCAAAGGCAAACGTTGCCTTTCTTCTAAAACGACGCGGGCCGTAATATTTTAGATAGAAAGCATTATATACCTGGCAGATAACAAAAAAAAGTAAACGACACATTTTAGGTATACCAGTTAAGTAGTTACGTGAACAAACAAGGCAAAACTTGGTTATGTTCAACTTTTTTTCAAAAAAAGTTCACCTCCAACATTATGAAGGGCATCAACAGCTGCTACTCTGACATTTATTTCTTTAACATAAGATGATGCTTTCACTACATTAATTGTGCCTACGTAGTGCTTTATGTTCCAGGGGTCTACATATCCACTCCATACGTAGAAGGTGCCCGTCTGTGTGAACTGGTACTGGTACTGACCTAAAAATAATTCACTGTTTATTAATTTTACATTAGCTGCAATGAATGACTTTTTAATTTTTCAGCTCTTCAATACAATTCAAGTTAAACTACGTTCGTGCTGTCAAGAGAAAACGCTAAGCCTCGTAACTTTGAACCACAATTATTCATTTCAATAAATGATGGTATAAATACCATTTATGCAACAACAAGTTTCTATTTCAAATCAATTTTCTTTACTTGAGCTTTATTTTCTACAAAGTAGTCTTCATGATCAAAGGAATCATAATAACTGCTGATATCTGACGCAGTGTATTAATTTTAAGTAGCGATGGCATTGAAATATGGTCGACAAGCGCGACAGAATGTCATGCTGTGGTGATCAAATGTGAAACGCGACAGAATGTCATGCTGTGGTGATCATGTGTGAAGTGCGACAGAATGTCATGATGTGGTGATCATGTGTCAAGCGCGAAAGAATGTCATGCAGTGGTGATCATGTGTGAAGCGCGACAGAATGTCATGTTGCGGTGATCATGTGTGAAGTGCGACAGAATGTCATGCTGTGGTGATCAAATGTGAAGCGCGACAGAATACCATGCTGTGGTGATCATGTGTGAAGTGCAACAGAATGTCATGCTGTGGAGATCATGTGTGAAGCGCGACAGAATGTCATGCTGTGGTAATCATGTGTGAAGCGCGATAGAATGTCATACTGTGGTGATCATGTGTGACAAGTGTCATTACAATTCTACTGTCCGTCTTATATTTATTGACCAGATACGCTCTTTTGCAGTAACAATTGCCATGATATAAAGTTGGTAACAATGACCTTGTCCAATAAGACACAGGTATGGCTTTGCGCACGAAAAATTGTCATGTTAAGTTATTCGTTTGGTCAAGTTTCGTTACAATCCCAGCGTACACTGCATAAGTAGTTGAAATTTTCTTGAAGATTGTTAATAATAATTACGAGACCAACTGACACAATCAGCAAAGGCAGCTTTGTAACAAAACAAAATAAAATACATTACGGTGTATTATGTTCAAATTAATTAGTAAATGTAAACATTTTATTATACCTGAGCTTTCTTCGTCAACGTGGTTCGGCCATCTGAATCAAATGTTGATATAATTTTATTACTATAATTTCAATGTAAATTGATTAACAACCACTTATATTTTAATTTTAGAGACCATCTTACCATTCTTGCTGGGTGATCCACTGCTGAACCCTCCGATTTTTTTATCAGTCGAACTTGGACTGTCTACTTCGATAATTGCATGAGCTACGTCATTGACAAAGCTTGGTGTCTCCCAAGTCCAACGGACAAAGTCACCTTGGTTTACAGTTAGGAAGGGCTTGTCAAATGCATAGTAGACTCCATATGCTAAAAATAAGAAATATCCCCGTGATGTATTCTCAAAGCTGCGAAACTTACGTATAACTTAAAAAAGAATAGCACATCCATTACGTATTTCACTGTAACTTGGAAAATCATTTAATACATCTTAAGTTGTTTAATACACCTACAAATATGCTATAGTAAGCAAAATAAAAAGCAATTACGTACGGCATTTACTTTGTGTGAAAATAAACAATATTCAAAAGATAATATCAAAAAAGTTTTGTTTCAATTTTAACCAAAAGCGCAAACGCCAATACAGTATTTTGTAAACATTTTTAACAATGACAATCTATGCCTAAAGTAATAAAACTGAGGTTCGAGAACTTTCACATTTCTTGTTTCCAGATAAGTTGCAAGATAGGAATTTGTATTAACCAATCAGCTTACTGTCAGTTTAGACTTGTGTCCATTAGGTTTTATCGACAGATTGAGGAGCTATATGGGAAAATCTTTCTTTTAAAGCTGACTTCAATCATTAAAATGACGTCATAAAATTGAGCAGATAACATAATAACAAAATATAATATCCACTTATTTAAAAATGTAAAACAAAATATAGGCACATTTTATCGTGATGAGCTCCATTTAACAATTTCTCATGGTATGATTATTTAATTTGAAAACATCAGTAAGAAATCATTACCTGGATCTGAACCCTTGTTTGTAACTTCATGTGTTGTTGCTGCATTTTCAATCTCACAAATAATCTGAGTATTGCTTACAGACGATACGTCACAACCAATATCGCCGACTTTAACGTCCACAACAGAAGCGTTCGTACCGAACCCAGAACCAGTTATCGTGAGCCGAGTACCACCAAGCAGGGAGCCACGGAGCGGATATACATTAGAAATGCTCAAGTCTACAGAAACGGTAGGAATGTTGCCAGAGCTGAAACAAAAATGCTGCTATTTACTGGCAAATCAGCACAATTGCGGCAGTGTTTGATCTATCACAATTATTTCATGTAATTTGTCTGTCTGTATTATCGCAAACAATCATAATAAATTTTGTCAATAAGTTAGTCAATCATCTAATTTTCGGCTATGCTTCGATAGAACAAATACAGTGCTGTATATAAAATTTTATAACAGAAGAGCATATATAATAATATTGTATAACTGAGCAACAGAAGATTGAATAACTATGTTGTAAACAAAGGTACTCCTGCAGTCGTTACTTTTATATCAACTAATTTATAATTATTGCAGCATATTCAAAACACGTACCTTAAATTTTAAATGTGCATTTTGCGATATTTAGTCTCCTGATAATAACAATTTGAAGTGTATTCAAATTTCAGATTAATAACGCAATTAGCGTAATGTGTTACGTTGTACCTCAATTGATGGGAAAATATTAATTATAAACCATTCAGAATGTCAATCATAGTGGGTGGCAATTTATATGTACATGAACCCTCCTTTATTTGGAATACAAATGTTATGTACTGTGTCTGTCTCTTGCATGGTTATCTAGACGCTGCCGCAGTATTTGTATGGCTTTAGGGTAATCTATACATTTGTATAACTGTATCAAAAATTAAAGAAAAGCATCAAAAAACAAAACAAAATATATACACTCAACAAAGTTCTAATTAGTCATTCATTGTATATGTTTACAATGACTGTATGCTAGTTTCGTTTCTTCCCAACGTCAAGAGGGGTTGTGGAAAGAACTGTTTTGTCTAGAAATCAATTATCTAATGTCTTTTTAATCTTTATTGATTGTTTTCTTAAACAAATCCAATACCATTTACTTACAGCGCAGGGTCAAAATTTGAACAGTCTTTAATTAAAAGGGAGGTAATTTTAAAATTGGATACTTTGAAAGGGGTTTATTTAAACAAATGTGCTATTGATTAATCATGTTTTCTTTTTTTCTTACTAGTGAGGGGTCCTATTAAAACAAAACAAGGAATTAAGAGCAAATTTCTGTGTGCTTGACCTTTTTATGCAAGAAATGCATTTTTAGCAAAAATAAGGATAACTTTTGCAAAACTGTTCCAAAGTCAATTACTTCAAGATTAAAGCTTAAGTTGAAGACTGGTGTTGGCATATGATCATAAATAAAGAGTGAATTCAATGTCTTTCTAATAAAAATTATGGACACAAAGTGACCAATTAGAATTTTTGTTGAGTGTACAAACCTGTCTGTTGCCCGGCCGTTTGCAGTTTCTACTTTTAGATCGTGTAAGCCAGCAGATACCGTACCAACATCGACTATAATCTGACTGTCTGTCCATGATGCAACTGAAGCTGGTGTAGATCCAACAAATACACTTCCGGTATTTGACGAGAAGGATGATCCAACAATCGTCAAACTTCCGCCTGTAATTAATAATTGTTACATTAATACATGACTGTGTTTTTATTTAATGTCTAGAGCTTAGTATTGACGTTTAGGCTGAAGGAAATTAGAGAAATTTACTTTCTGATTGTCTTAGTAGACTTAAAAGATGTACATTTTGTGCAATCAAACTGACAAAGAGAGAGAGAGAGAGAGAGAGAGAGAGAGAGCATGTTTTTTATAAGTAGCTCTATGTCAATTCAAATAGGACGCCACAAACAACAAACGAAAAAGAGAACCTTTGGGGATACCGCCTTGGAACAAAGCAATTTAAACAAAAATAAAAATCAAAAGCGTTACTGCTTAAACTTATTATAATAAGTTGAAAAAGAATACACAGAAGAATAGAAGAATGAATTGTTGTCTAAGGGGAACTGTACATTCATTTTCTGGCCGAAGAATCTAAAACTTTGATCTAAACAACCAGTAAAACCGCTGGCTTTCAAAGTTCTTTCTATCTTTTTAAATATCACAGTAGCGTTGATTGTGCCGTGGGGCGGGGTTAATAAGTCGCCCTGTACATTCCGTCAGTGCTGTTATCATAAACCATTTTTGAAGGCTGTTGAGCACGGCACATATATTTATGTTAATACTGGATAGCCCTTAACCCAGGGCTAGGGGTCGTGGATAGTATTTATGCATTTCCATTACTGCCCATGAACAGGCTGAATCAAACCAGTTCCATTTCTGTTTTAAATATGGAAAGAACTTACAGTACATTTTGACAATAAAATGTTATTTCAACATCAAAATGCATAATTATAAAATATCGTCTGTTCAATTTTACGCCATATCAAGGATTAGCGCCATTTCTCCGAATGTACCTTTTTTCATTTGACGCACTTCACATAAGCTTTCACAATCAAGAAAGCTTGATTAGACAATGAACAACATGGGGCTCAAAAATACAAGTTCGAAAGACCTGAGAAAACCGATATTTACATATAACTTAGCTAACTGAAATGATTCAAAGTCATGTTATATGATAGTATTACAGATACTGGCAAAAATGAAAAAAGAAAAGATACCTTGGATACCAAGAACTGAAGGTGTAATACTGCTGACGATAGCAGTAAGAGAGGAATCATAGGTGTATCCAGAGTGTGACAAAGTGGTTGATCCTTGAGTTATGACAACATCATGTGTGCCATCAGCAGACTGAAATAATATTCAATATATAGAGTAAAATAAAAGCCACGTAGTGTTTCTTATCTTTATTTAATTAAATTAAGAATTTACGTTTAAGTTTGCTTTTATCTAATTCTTATCTTAATGTAAACGAGAGAGTTTACTCCATGGATGGTATGTACTGTGTTAGTTTCTTGCATGATTGCCTAGGCGCTGCTGTCGTATCTGTATGGCCTTAGGGAAATCTATACATTCAAACATTATATTCAGGACAAGTTTTATTTTTGATTATTTAGAAAGTTCAAAGACAATTATTGTGAGTTTATTTTAGTATCACCATTTAAAAATAATTAAGGAATACAAACTGACTTCCTATTTATATACAATGTAATTAATACACATTTGAATAAGGAATGCATATTAAATATAATTATGAATTGTGCCCCGTGCAGCGCAATATTACCAGAACAGGTTAAATGAGCTTTTTATATACATGATTCAATCTCGTGCTATTCAGTACTTTTTTATTTACTAATGTTTATAATAAGCGTCTGCTTACCATAGGTGGTACAATACACTTAATCCGGTCAGCTTCTACGCTTGTTACTTCGCAGGGTTCAGTGTTAATTGTCACTGATGCTCCAGATTTAAATCCGTATCCACTGATCGTTAGTGTTAAACCTCCTGAATAGTATTTATTGAAACATTTTTAAAAGACAATTATAGGATTCATATGCATATGAATATAACACATTGGTATCAAAGCGAATAATTTCGATTTTAAAACGAGCGTCTGAATGATATTTTTGTACAAAATAGGTACACTATCGACTCGTAACAAAGGAGTCAAACATCTTGAAAAACAAGTAAAATGCATATAAACTCAGTTTCTATTATTTTCCTTTTACAACTTTAATTGATAAAATAGTAACAGTGACTTAAAGACTAAGTTAAATTTATGTTTTAAGTATCGATGTAACTACAAACTAGAATCAAGTAAAATGGGTTCTATTTTATGGAACTAACCAAATGTATAATACACTTGAATGTTTACTTTTGTAGATATTGAGTTGCGTTCAACTCAGGACTAAAAAGTGGCGGGCGTAAATATGCATTTTCTTTAATATTTCAAACGAACGGTGTGGATCAAAGCCGTAATATTTTGCATACTTTGTCTTCGATAGCTGTTTTCAAAGAACATTTTTCATCTACTTAAGCATCACGCTAGAGAAAAAACAAACCTCCAAGACTGCCAGTTGTAGGCGATATTCCGGTTATAGCAGCAGTGTAAGCAAATGTGACATCCCCACCAGGGTGTTGAGCGTCACCTTTCCCGTCCACGTTAACAACAACCACATGATCTCCCACTGGCCCGTTGCCAACATCACACGTTATACTTGAAGCTGTTGATGCAGTAACGATACATTCCACCCCTCCAATAATAACGCTGTTCTTTGATGTGTCTGGACTGAATTTTGTTCCACTAATCGCGATTGAGGTACCCAAAGCGGAGGTTCCTGTGTAGACATTTTAAAATGAAAATCATTGTTACAGTAACTATTTAGTTTCCTTAACAAACGGGTGTCTGAGTACATTTATATGCAAATTCGGCCTAACAACATATTCACAAATAAATACTGTGGATAATAAAAGATTTTTTATTATCAAAGAATGTAGGTCATTAATGACGTTACCAAGTTACGGCTTAAATTCTGAATACCGATTTTTTCTTTCTGGTTTTACTTGTACGCATGATGTTACGTCATCAATGACATCATTCTATAGATTAACCTAAAACGCTAAATACCTGTTTGAGGGGTAACCGCTGTGACAGTTGGTGTTATAGAAGCATCCCACTGGAAAGAACAATCCCCCGTGCAGGCTGTTGGAACATCGTTAATAAACAGTCTGACTTGAGGTGAGCTATGAACCGTGGATACCATGTCTCCTGTCAGTGGTGTATAAAACAAACCACCGTCCACATTCGTGGCAATACTGCCCGCAGCATCGATACCCATTAATTGGTTGTAGGTTACCTTTAAAAATATAAAGAACATAATATGTATAAAAAAGACCACCGTCGACATTTGTGGCAATACTGTCCGCAGCGTCGACACTCATAAGTTGGTTGTAGGTTACCTTTAAGCAATGAAAAGTACAAAATAGTAAGGCACAACCATCCAGTTTGTTACATAAACAATATTTTAAATACAGTCAAACCTGTCTTAAAAGACAACTCAAAGGAAAACCAAAAAGTGGTCTCTAAAGGCAGGTGGTATTTATTTACTGGTGAATTCGATCTTTAAACCAGTCAATAGGACAATCGTCTTTATCGACAAGTGGATTTTATTTACAGGTCTTTAACGCAGGTTTGATTTAAAAGCTAAATGTTCTCACTTGAATATTATACAACTGAGATCAAAAATGACTCTTTTACCAGAGATCAGGTCCCTCTTATGGTCACACTCAATTTTATCTAAACATAATTCAGTAAATTCTTATAAAGTTTTGGTTATTTATTTGATTACTTTATAGAATACAGATTACGATTTATGAAACATATTTCAAACAAAAAGAAACTATAGAAGCTTATTCTTAAATCTAAATCAAGCACGGAAGTTGAGTATTTTCAGTATTTAAAAACTATCATCTCGAGTTAAGTTTAAAATCCAACTCTTTTTTTTCTGATATTGAGGCAGGGTCGATAAAACCTGTTTAACCGACTACGAAAGGCAATAATTATCGTTTCATATAATCTCAATAAAACGTATACAAAATATAAATAAATTATGATATATGCGATGCAGTGTGTTAAAAGATCCGCCCTTGGGTAAATACATGAACATATTAGTATCATGTCTTGTTACGCGCGCAAACGTCTTCAATCACTGCCTACAGCTCAATACGTGAATATTTAATTCGCACGTTTGTCACACCTACGATTCAATATTCATTTGATACGAAACCATTTAAAATAAACCGCACCAATGATATGTTGCTGATTTTATTTGGATTTTATTATGACAATTTATTACGTATCTGTAAATTTAATGCGGATGACCCAGTTTGCACCTTGTTATTCATCGTAAATAGGTAAATGGAATCAGTAAATGTATAACCACAAAGACATACACATACGGCGGCTGCGCATAGCCAACCGTTCAAGAGACAGACACAGTTCATACCATCCATATCCCCTAAAAAGGATTGTTCAAGTACATGTATGCCTTCATACTGCACCCCGCAATGATTGACATTCTGCATTGTTTGACATTAGCTTATTACCATCAAGGGATGTATTACACTTTTTCCAGCTGCCACACAGCAATTTCACCTGCATCTGTAGTGATGTATACATGAATTAATCACCCAAAAGCCAGACTAACAGGGCGACATCTTCTAGCTAACTACGTCAGTGATACTGTTTAATAACTATTAAACGTTTATAAGATCACTGCAAACGTCTTAACCATCAACTGCGGGCCAAAGTCATCGTGAAAAAATATACATGACCCCAAAAAAGGCTTACAGTCATTTCTGGCAGGTCCCCGGATAGCGTTAGGAATGTTACGATAAGGTCAAAATTTGCACAGTCACCCTCCTTCTCCACTGACACCGCCCCTATGCCATTTAGAGCCTCTAATTCCCTGTCAAAGTCTTTCGGATCAAGAGTGATATTTAAGCCTGTAAAACAAAACTGTTTCCAATTATTTTTATCAATATCGTTAACGTTTTTGTTCACATCATCAGCTTATCAAAGTCAAACAGATTTAAATCAGTTATTATTAGTAGTATTTTGGGTTTATATAATTTTGATGTAATTATAGCTGAAATGGGAAATCAAACGAAAGCATTGTACTTGGTGTTCTTTTTTCACTTGAATTTTCGTGAACAAACCCATTTAAACGCATAGAAAAAAATGGGCCTCGTATTTATATTTTGACCTCATTGAAATAAGACTGTAACCAAGAATATTACCCACAATACAAAGACGTTCTTTGCTACCGCCATCGAACAAAGGAATAACTTTTCAAATTTTGTTCATTGAGCGCACCAAATCCAAACTTTCTGTGCCACCAGCTCTATGAACAATCGTTCAAATTTCCCTAATACTCAAAATGCAGCAAAAGGCTTGTGAAAACCCAAAAGGAGACCATCAAATACAAACCATTTCTTTTTTTTCCGTCAAAGGTGACGTCGATGAGACCTGTTACAGGTGGGGAAGCATCGGATGTCCTTCTAACAGCTATTGCTCCGGCTCCATTGTTCAGAGTAGAGCTCGCAGATGTACTGGGGTAAGCCAGTCTACCACTTGTTACCTTTAAGTGCAGTTGCAAATAAAATTGATTTATAATGTGGAAGGGCATGGACTTTGTTTTGCTAAATAGGTTTTGACGAGTACGAAGTACATAATTCACATTGTAACAACATATTCCTGGTCTATGTTTGTCTTTCTACAACTGTTAAGCATATTGACACTACTATACTCAAACAAACTTATATTACAATTATAATTTATATTACATAAAACCTAATTTTAAATGAAGAGTAAATACGTATTTTACTTACTCTCCCGTTTACAAGTTCGAAAAGAGGAAACTGATTGCCACAATCAAATGGTTTTAATGTGACTTCATACAACGTCGTGGATTTAGCACTAACGCTGATTTCATTGATGAGAGCTCCGTTTGGTCTCGATGGAGGAAGACGCCTGAGACTAACCTCTGAAAATTAAACATTCTTGTTAAGTATGTACCGTTCACTATATGAATTAAGTAATGAATTCATTTTGATATAATTTATATCTTTATAAACACGTATCTACATCTATTTTAACATACTATTATTAGATCAGTTAATCTAGCATTCAAGTTATGAGTGACTATTATATTGATTAATTTTTAAAACCATTCATGTTAATAACGATATGATAGTCTCTGTATTGGTTATTTATTATTTACTATTAATATAACAAAAATATTTTTTTAATATTAAAACGCTTAAGGCATGCCAGTGTGGTTTTACTTAGTTATAAACATATCTATTCAATATTGACGAACCTTTCATAGTAATTCCTCATATACGTATATATTGGTTATGTCGTCACGTCCTTTACTCATACCAAGAATTAACATAAAAATGCCAACGACATATTTTTATATAGAAAACAAATAAGATTTATGTCATCGGAAGAATGCTTGTTACAAGTATTAATACTATTGAGAATTGAGAACACAGACTGCCAACGGGCTAAATATGGCTTGAGCTGTGCTGTTGTAAACTTCAGATACCATAACAGTATGGGCATAAATTAAGTTCGCTTTTAAAACTGAAAAAAGGAGAAAAGGTTACAAGTACAAATATGTTGATGGTCTCAATTGATTTTCTGAACACCAGTTGCGAAGCTTTTATATTCAGGTCAACAAAGACGGTAACAATATGTATGCTTGATTGTTTTCAAGGAACTGTAAAAATAGTTATATCGTTGGTTATTGACATTGAAAATGTTATTGTAACAGTTATTAATTGGGAAAATTATATTTGATTAATGTTAGGTGACAACAATGTATTTAAATAAAAAAAAACAGGTCACAATGATGAAGGTGAAAATTCTGCTTGCCTTGGTCATTTGTGGTTTCCTTCTGGCCAATGAATACCGAGTCGACATATCCCAGCTGATCATCGTTTAGACTGTACACACGAACCTCATCTAAACGATGTTCGGTGCCGGTGAAGAATTGAGCATAGATCTGGTCGTAAATATCAACGCAGCTGTAGTACCAACTCTCAGATCTACAATACATGAATAAACAACAAAAAATAAAGTTACAATATACAATTTGATATAAACGGATAATTATTTTAATGCGATCGAATGACAGTAAATTAAAACACGACGTAGATTTTATTCTTACAATTTTAAATGACTGCTTCTTTGTCGTGCTCTAAAACATTAAGTTGAAGAAATACAGAATTTAATACATAGCGGGCATTTATTGAAACTGTAAGCATATCATGCTAATCAATTGAAATCGTTTCTTGTATTTGTGACTGTGTCTTAAAAGGTCCCCACAACCACAACTAGAGTCCTCATTGCACACACATCTATCACCATTATCTCCACATTCATTGACTTTCATCAATAGACGTGCTCATTTATGCTGTATTTGTCACAACTTCGTCTGCTAATTTTATGACGTTATTTCAAGGAATGACGTCAACTCCCCGTGGACATATTTTCGCATACCTCAGCTTATTCGAATTTGCAAAACGGTATTATCTCTAAACAACACATTTATGCTTCAAAATAAGGCTAAAATGTTACTAATAAAATATGGTTATTTTGTTTTCACATAATTCAGACTAAAAACGATTACATTATTGTCACTGTCGAGCTCACTAAAATTTTACATTTTATTCAGGTGATATACATTTATTCCAATACTTCGTTTTATGTGACAGAAATATTGTTGTGTAAGTTTTTTATTCACATCTTCATTTATATCTTACATCGTATCTGTGTCAGTTTTGAATGTGTGGTCCAGATTCAAGACCCTTGTTTGAATCTCTTGTTGCGTGTCCTTGAAAGATACTGTGACGCGAATGAAGTGTTGTAGGAATCCTTTGTAGGCCAGACATAACTGAAATTGTTCAAAAGTTTGTTTTAGTTTACAAGAATAACGATTATATACACTGTTAAAATTATGCTTTATGTAGAGTTTAAGAAATTCGTTGAGAGATACCAGTTTTTAAAGGCAGCAGTACTTTTGAGTATGTTGCAGGTTTCAAGTCTTTGCTTTGATGATGCTTTATATTGTCTCTTACAGAGCCTAAACAAAGCTCGCATAATTTACAAAAAAATGAGAAACTATCTTACAGTTCCATACTGTGACATCATTATACCGACGTCATCATCTTGTTTCCGGTAAATCCGGTAAGGATTTGCCAACACATAACGTCCACAAAATGGTTCAGAATCTTTTGTCCTCGTTCCGGTAAACTGCGGGGAATCACCTTCAAAACTTTGATAGTACTTTGCAATACCAGGACCTTCGAACACCTTGGGGCATTTTGCTTCGAACATGCTGTTTATGACTTTCTCAAGCTAGGGTAATAACAAAAACAGATATTAAATTAATTGATTTATTAACTATCGTACAACCTTAATTGTACAACTAATTTGGAGACCGATTTGCTGTAAAACTTGAGAGAGTTTTACGACTTAAATTATACAGCTAAACTTTGGAAATCGTTTTGCTGTAAAACATGACAGATTTTTAAAACTTAAATTGAGCAACTTAACTAATTTGGATAATTTGGAAACAGTTTTGCTGTAAAACATGACTGATGGTAAGCTTCTTGAGCTGTCACGAAACACTGATGAAGTCGGGTATTACCAAAGTACATTAAGATGTTTAGAAACAGCATTTAAAACAAAACTTACGTTTGCAGTAGAAAGTAAAGAAACGCTGAACGGAGCTGAAACTACACTCTCTAAAGACAGGGCGATCGTTTCAAGGTCCGGAGACCCTTTGGTGTTCTCAGTCACGGTGTATGTTACATCTGAGCTATTTGCAACTTTAACGACTTCAATATTAGGAAAATCGCCTAGAAAAAAAATTAAGTATGTTCATTTACAAACATTTGCATATAGACATAAAATATCCGATGAATGCATCCATATTATTGGCAATTAGATTTTATGCTTAATGTGAAGAAGACCACTGAATTATACAAACGTGAAGCCTTCTAAAACATTCAATAAAATCAATTTAAATTATTCATTTGTCAATAAGCATACACTTTAAAGAAATTGCTTGTGTAACCGATCGTTTTTGCTGTTATTTCTGCAACTCTGGTCTATCGCTATAAATTTAGTTATACCTTTGACATTAGACATATTACATGATAATAGCTTATTTTACAGATATGGATGGTTTTCATTAATATATTCTCTCTCGATTAGATCTCATTGGGCTTTTCTTTTCATTAATTGTTATATGTTTTGTAGTCAGTTACGTTTTATTCTTAACAAGTTCATTCTCTTTTTCCATTCTTCTCTTCTTTCATCTGTATTGTGTTTTTCTTTTTTAAATATATGTTTCCAAGAAAAGCTCATAACAAATACTTTCTTAGAATACAAGAAAGAAAACCTGAAATGCGTTACAGAATTTATTAATTTATTGTTTAATTAAGTTTACAAACCTCGATTGGAGTCAAAGGTTAGTTGGAAAGAAGGTGTTGCAGTCGGATTTCTGGTGACAACAATCGATTCCTCACTACCAAATATAGGCAATGCATTAAGAGCACTTTGAATTGTGGCCTCATCCATGTCAGAAGTCAGCGGCTCTGTAAATATAGCACAGATACTAACTGTTATTAATTTAAACATATGATGGTATTCCATGTACAAGTTCTGGCAACTAAATCGAAAAATGAAAATTAAACTTTAAAGATAATAAAGTATTTCGAATAGTACAAATAAAACTAAATCTATGTTGCTTGTCTTAGAGTACATTTAAAACGTGCCCACTACAGCCTGTTAACTGACCTGTGAAAACTCCGTAGAGGCCGAATCTAAACTCTCCTTGGGTGTTCACTTCTACTGTTTGCACCTCACTCACTGTTGTTCTACTTGCGAACTGCTTGAATTCCACACTCTATAGCAATATCGCAAATTTGCAATTAAGCATTTCATAACAAATATTAACGGATTATCTCAACAAAGCTTCAACTGATTAGCAGATAGTTTTTTTAACATGTCAGATCCTTAATTTCCAAAATTTATGAGCCTAATTGCTTAAACGGCATATTATTTTCCGCAAAGATTTAAGTCAAATATTACAAAATATATCAAATCATATTTTTCAAAGTTCCAAATAGGTAAACTGTCAGATTAAAAAATAACTATCTCATATTGTCCCAGCAATTCTCGTATTGGCTTATTTTAGTCTACATATGAATTTGATGTTTTTATTCTGATAATTAATTAAATAGTTATTCATCAAAAAGATGAAAAGGGAAACTTTGAAAGCCACCGAACACGACAAATAAGAAGATTGCAGGCTCGTGAATTTACATATTAAGCAATGGTATTTGGCCTCAGGCATTCATATAAGCCTTCGGCCTCGGCCAATATGACTTCCCTAGGCCCAATAACAAGGTCAGTATGAATTCATCTGATTAATAACATGATTATATTAACTTGAGAAATCCAGATGAGAAGCCTTCGGTTATAGTCCTTATAAATAGTGCTACGGGTGGAAGAAAATAACAACACTTTTGGGCAATGATTTATATACGTACTACTCTAAACCATTTCCATATATTAAATAACTATTACCTGAACATCATACTTCACAGTGGATCTTATTTGTATGACTTGTTTCTCCTGGACAGCGTTACCGGTCCATGCGCTCGTGAATGTTGTATCGTAATACTTGGCCTTCAGATGAACAAAAGAGCCACCGTTGTTCTCGTAATGTACCACTTCTAGTAAGTATCTAGAAATTATAATATCGTATAGTGTTTAGTATATTTTGTCTTAAAGTTTGTGATGTTTTTTAATCAAACTTACACTTTCATTTACATTACATTAAGGACATTAAGGACTTACAACACTCCTTCCCAGCACGTTCATCGATAAAAAGAAAATTATCAAAATCTCGCTATTTTTCTTTACTGTTCTAACGTGTCTTAAATGCAAAATAAAGATATATTAGTGACACTCATTTGTGCAAAGTTTAATTGAACTGCATTTTGCCGTTATTGAGATTTTGTTAATTTTCTTTTTATCGATGAACGTGCCGGGGAGGAGTGTAGTAAGCCCTAAATGGTATTTGTATGAACCTAATGAAGGCTATGGATCAGAGATGATAAACAGATTGGTATATATAACATTTATATAATTCGATAACGAAAAACAAAAATAAGCGTATATTTATCGTAACCAGGTACAAGAAATTAAAATAAACTTGAAACAAGAAATAATTTTAAAAAAGATAAACGGCGTAGATTGTATATGAAATGATGCAGTTTGTAGCTGGTATTATTCACTTCATCTTGAATTACGTGTAAATTAAATAATTTCATTGTGAATCCTTCACAATGACTTAATAGCGGACTCGCAGTTTTTTCGCGTAACATATTACACGTAGTTGCCAGATTTAAGACAAGTAAGCACATTGTAAAATCCTCAGTCGCGATAAAGAATGAGTTTTATATAAGAAACGTATTGTAAAAGGAATTGGTTGTGTTTATTCTTAAAACATAATGTATCAGATTATATATCAATTGCTGAAAGAATAAAATATATTTAGTGAAGACTTCAAGACTTACATAGCGAACTCATTGTTTAAATCGCGTAGCATATTATATACAGCTGACCGATTTAAGAGACGGGTAAACATTTCAATTACTGAAAGAGCTGGGATAAATTTCCAATAACTAAATACTCACAAATATTACTCAAATATAATTCAAGCTCGCAGATTTTATTACTTAAATTTTCAGCTTTACAGTCAAAGTGTAACATCAATTTCTTTAAGCCATTTCCACTTACTTTCATTATCATTTTGTATAGGTTGATATAAAAGAGTGACTGTAATGTTGTTGACAAAAAATCCTAGCCAATGACGAGTACTGTAGTGTACCTCATTTCAACATCTTTCAACACAAGAGAATAGAAAAGATCTAAACGTCACAGCAATAATCGTTTCAAACAGTGTATTAACTAATAGTTTAAAAATCCCACAAGATACCTCTTCACCCTGCTAGATGCCTCTCCGGTGGAAATAGCTACCAATCGAAATACTCTATTTAATTTTCCCGCTGCATAATGATATAATACGAGTGTTATTTACAACACTTCATTGGTTAATAAATTAGGTCAAAAGTGAGCTTAGACAGCTAACGCCGAAAAAGTACAATCTGTACAAATGTATTAAAGTATAAGATTACTTGGTATTCATATAAAGTGTTCTTCGTGAAGACGCTTCCCATGTCATGGACGATGTGACTGCAGCAACCTGTTAAGAAAACAACACGTAATATATTGTTTACTTTCCTAACGAATATAATACCGGAAATGGGTTGATGTTTCATTTATGTTGTATCATAATTTTTGAAATACGTTCTTAAACATTAATTATATACAATTATTAAGTTTTGCCTTGATATTTCAGATCCAACAAACTAGACAAACAAATTTTATAACAAAAGCAATGAATTAATGCATCACCTATTATAACTATTTTTCTCTAAATCAGTTTAACATACAGACCTCTTTCCACCAATTGATTAAATAGTATTGTTAAGTTAAAGACATATATATGAAAAATTATACGGTATATAAACTCGACAAATATAATGACTAAACGTTCAACTTTTTTTCAAAATTCTTATTTCTGATTTTTTTTCTGCAAGTTTATTAACGATGTGTAAATGAAAAATTATACTTTTTGTTCAGCTATTTTTTTGTTTTGTCCTATTGCCTATTACGTGAAAATGGTTAATCAAAACTAAAGCATACATACACCGTCAACGTATAGTCTGGCTCCATCATCAGCCTTCAAGAAGAACTGATACTCTCCTGTGTGAGGAGGTGTAAAATACGTGGTCATACGGGAAACGTATGTGTCCATCGTATTATTGATGTCCACGTGGTATGTTTCGTCCAGAACTTCTGCATTATATCCAGGGTCAGAACTCGTAAGTGATTTAATACTATCGAGGCTGTTTGCATCTTTGCTTGTGGTCGTCCAGTACTCAAAAATTACACCGCGGTTGCCTTCAAACTTTGTACGGGAATAATTCGGGTTAGATGGTACCTTGCAAGTAACATATTGGTCCACTTCTACTTCTAGAATTTCACAGACTGCGTCTGAAGCGAGAAATGTGCATATTTTACTTTCAGTTAACGTGATACACTTGAATGCTAGTAATATGTACAGTGAACCCTCGATAAGACGGCCCATGGGACTGAACCAATGTGGTCTTTAAAGTAGTGTGCTATCAATGTATAAAACACAGATTACGATCCAAATCATGACATGTCATCCGTGATCAGGATTTTAATACACGGGGTGCTCTTAAATTTGGGACAATTAAGAGTGCAAAACTGTTAAAAGGACTTTGAAGTAGTTGTCTTATTATGTTGTGGTCTTTATTTCGGGGTGGTCTCAATTAGGGGTTTAATACAAGATTTCTATGATCTATTTTATTACTACTAAATGTTTATAAACATACCTCCAATAAATGCCTTTGGCTGCACATACGGAGCCCTGTCGTCAAAATAGTTTCCATAGATGGTAAGAGCAAGGCCGCCAGCAACACTACCACTTGATTGACTAAGACTGGTTATGTCTGGAAAAAAGACATATTTTAATAGATGACACTAGAAGCACCAAGTCACTACTAAATGCATTACGTTCTGGACGGTGCATTATAAAATATTAACTTTTAAAATATTAAGAAGTTCAGAAAAAAACTTTACAAAGGATGTAAATATATGTTGGATATTCTTAAGAAGACTCAAGCGTTGCAATTGGCATTACGAAGCTAAATACATGTTTTCACAATCAAATTCCACGAATTAAGAATCTCAAATAAATCTAGAATTTTGAATAAAAGTTTTTAAAAATCAGAAGGTATTTTCCAAAAATATTAACAACTAAAACTTTCAAAAATATCACCGGTCCAAAGACACTTAATTATTCGCATGGTGTGGTTAATTTTGGTTGATTACCGGTATAGGCCTGAAACATGTAAACTTGATCGTTGCTGGACACACGGTACAACTCCGCATTTGGTTTAGATCTGAAAATAACCAGAGAGATGTTATCATTGACTTTCCACTGACATAAAACGTTAACGTAAAATATAAAAGTCAATTCATAAATAAAATCGAAAAAATGATAGCATGTTTCATTTTCTTTCCTAAAAATGCTTAAACTTTAATTACAGAAATATTAATACTAATGAGTCGTGATTATGAAAAATGAATTATTTGAAATGGCTTTAAGGCTATGACAGTGAATTTAAACGGCATGGAAAGGGTCTTTGTTGTGTTATAAATTTCTTGGCTTAGTGAAACGCACTGTCACAATATAATTGCTTTCATTCAATTAAGACCAATCACAAATATTGTTCTAGAGAAATGAAAAACGTCACATGTGTATGACTTACCTTCCATAAGGCGATTCAATGATGAAGCTCGCGTTGTAGTAACCTGCAACCACAATATGTAATTTACTGAATTACGGCGTAATTAGTACTATTCTATTCGGAAAAAGAAGCATCTTATTATAACAATTCTAAATCTGATATTATGACAAAGAAATGAAAGTTCTAAAATTTCAAATATTCTTATCTTAGAATAAAAAATAAAGAAATATTAATTATTTAAGGTCTCTGCTTTCCAAGTATGCGGGCCAGGTTGTGATCGCGCAATTATTAATAAAACATTGTCAGGCAATTGTCTAGGTTCTTCAACATTTGATCAATGTGACTTTTTAATTGGAAACAGAGATTTCTATAAAAGTAACTACATGTATAAATATATTTTTTTCGTTTATCTCTTATACTCTACCGTACATATTATTAAGCAGAAACCTTACAAAAATATTAATGCATATGTATTGAAACTTGTTAAGTTAAGGCAAAGAAAGATTTCTTACCCACAGAAGTTCCCTTGGTTTTACATGTCAGAGTACCAAAGTCGGAATTTTCGTCATTCAGTGCAAGACCATAACTGGTTAACAAGAAAACAATAATATCATAACTGATAAACAAGAAATAGTATTTATAGCAACCTACTACATTAACTGCGAGGTAAACTCAACTGAACGATTCCTATATCATTTATATTACCTATTTATATGCATCTTAACATCTATTCATTGCATTATTAATTTAATTGCTCTTCTTAACAATGTGATATGAAACCAAGATATATTCATAAAATTAGTTATGAAAAGTTTGGTTAAAAGATATTTCCCCAATATGTTGTAAAATATATAAATATCGCTGAAATCTATTATATATCTGGTACTGTTGGAAACATTTTATAGATTAACATTTTTATTTGCATTATCGGATTACAAAGCTTATTTACGTACAACTCATCTCCATCCTTCAATCCACAGTCTTGAGGCCCAACGAACACTCTGGAATATAAAACGTATGCATGATAGAAATGTTTCTCGCAGTAAATATATTGTAATAAATAGGATAGTCTTAACATTAAATTTTAAACACTTGATATTTATTGTTGCATCAGTTTTATAACTGACATGTACTTTTCAGGTAAACATCACGGGAAATGCTTTGGTCAGTTGACGTCAATCTTGAAATGACGTCATAAAGTTGAGCCGACGACATTACTTGTGTTTGTTGTTAACCTTCAGGATTTGAACATGAAAAGTTAACGAACACTCTTTATATGGATGTTTGATGATTCCCTATCTTTTTTTACCAATTTGAAATTATTTTTTCCAAACAAATCAACACATCATGGAATATTGCATCAGTGAATACACCCCAAATACAATCTTAACTTAAATAAGACTACATATAAACTTAAATCGAAGAAAATAAGAAAATTTGATTTATGTATATTTACTTATTTGAAATGACTTAATTTTCTTGTCAATGAGTCCTTTATTCAGTATATGTACAATGAAAGTTTCTCAGAGCAAAAAAAAAACGTGAAAAGGAGACCTTTATCAACACGTGTTACCTTGTCATTTTCTCTGTCTTTCCATTGGTTGCTGAAGCCATGTTGCTTCCATATCGGTCACTGATCAATTTACCGTACATGGTTACCATATCTCCTGCAAAGAAGACAGATTAAGAATAATAATAACACGTATGCAAAACAGCTCCCTAGCTTTGCAATGCATGTATACTTACCGCTTTCTTTTAACAATCCTTATCAAAGTATCCGAATCCTTATATCGCGCATAAAATGCATCATATAAATTCAAACCCGACAGTGTTCAAACAAGCACTATAGATACGTTTCTATAATTGTATGGATTTGTCATATTATATGTAGAGATAGACTTACAGATTGCAAAACTAAACTAAATTTATGTATGAAGTTAAAAGCATAGTTACCCGGTTTTCCAGATTGAGGTGTAAAGGTGTCGATAGTTGGTGTATTTGCACTTTGTGGCTACAAGTTGACATAAAATAATTAAAAGTAACTATTTTCTCAAACCAGATCGACAGCTAAGCAACATAGCATCCATCAATATGATTGCTGAAAGACATTCGGGGTAATATTTTTTATCGATAATGGATTTTGATAATTATTATCCCGAATGACTTTCAGCAATACGTGTGAATTATACACAATATTAAATACGTATCATAAATAAAGAAAATAACGGGATCAAAGCAAAATTACTGCTTCAAAGACATGTACATGTTTATTGTTTTTTAGGCAAGGTAGACATGAGAACCGCGTAATCAAGTTAATTTTGTTAATCTTGAATCAGCCGTTACTTTTAATCTAATTACTTTTGTTAATCTAGACATCAGCCGTTACTTTTAATCTAATTACTTTTGTTAATCTAGACATCAGACGTTACTTTTAATCTAATTACTTTTGTTAATCTTGACATCAGACGTTACTTTTAATCTAATTACTTTTGTTAATCTAGACATCAGACGTTACTTTTAATCTAATTTCTTTTGTTAATCTAGACATCAGACGTTACTTTTAATCTAATTACTTTTGTTAATCTAGACATCAGACGTTATTTGAATCTAATTACTTTTGTTAATCTAGACATCAGACGTTACTTTTAATCTAATTTCTTATGTTAATCTTGAATCAGACGTTACTTTTAATCTAATTACTTTTGTTAATCTAGACATCAGACGTTACTTTTAATCTAATTACTTTTGTTAATCTAGACATCAGACGTTACATTTAATCTAATTACTTTTGTTAATCTTGACATCAGATGTTACTTTTAATCTAATTACTTTTGTTAATCTTGACATCAGACGTTACTTTTAATCTAATTACTTTTGTTAATCTTGACATCAGACGTTACTTTTAATCTAATTACTTTTGTTAATCTAGACATCAGACGTTACTTTTAATCTAATTAATTTTGTTAATCTAGACATCAGACGTTATTTTAATCTAATTACTTTTGTTAATCTTGACATCAGACGTTACATTTAATCTAATTACTTTTGTAAATCTAGAATGCAACAGATCAATATTAAGAAGCAGTCTACTGTTAAACTGAATTGCCCGTAAGATACTTTAGATATGGAGAGTTACCTTGTATGTGCATTTTGCATTTGTCGGATCCCCGCCGCAGAGGTTATCATCTGGCACAGTTTCACCATCCACAACTAGCCTCACATAATGATCTTCTTCTTGCATACCACTGAATAAGATATGGGTGTTACTTTCAAATCAAGTGAAATCAATTTAAAAATTGATCAGATGATGCTACTACAGAAAACGTGTTTCAGAACTTATTTTTATAATGTATTTCATTAAAAATTTTCAACAGTTATCAAAATGTTATGTGTCCAAAATCATTATAACATTTCATGCTATCAAAAACAAAACACCACAACAGCAACAACAGTTTCTTGGCACCACATATTCTCTGCCTAAATAAATTAAACGAAATTATATAGGAGTTGCTGATTTCCTTAATATCATAAATCTTTTTCAATTTAAATTAACGATTATAGTCTTTGGTAAACTTAAAACATACCGAGGAGTGTAGCACTGTACTTGAGTCTCCGTGCAGCCATCTTTATGGACTACACAGTCGTGCATACTTCCGGATATTCCAACCAGGTACACTTTGTTACCCGTATTGGGATCGTCATTCTGGCTGTACTGATCTTTGGAGAAACCTTGTTTTGGAAAACAGATAATGCATAAACCTAATGATACATGTAAATCTAGAAAAATATTTTTTGCTGAACACCTGCAAAATATATGTTATCGCTAGGTCTCCATGGTGCCGTATGAATTTCACATACTTATTTATAGGCGATTTCGGTCAAATTCTGACTATATAATTATATAATAATTTTATTAATTTAACAGCGAAATGCGTAATAACGCAATGCCATGTCGTCTTCTCAACGTATAACTAGTACGTAATAATTGGATTGTGATATTGGTTAACTCATCGGCAATGAAAACATTCACTCTCACAAACTTTTACTAAATTGAATTTGCTGTTTGTGTAATGTAATTAATAGCTGATGGAAAACATATGTTTCCTAAACATTTCTAATCGGTCTATAAAGCTAATGTAGTGAACATCGTAAAAATTTATCGCAAACTATGAAAATTAGTATACAGCTAAACTACTGAAATGGTAAAAATAGATCGAAAAACAAAGAAAGACAACTCTGTAGACAAGAATCTTACCGCTCCCATAGATTGTCAGGCGTGTTTCTCCCCCAAGACTTCCATACCTAGGCTGCACTTCATCAATTACCGCTCCTAAAGACAATATGAAATCAAAACTTTGTAGAACTGTTCTACTTCTATATGATCCCTTCACATCCCTTTGCCATTTAAAAAATGTGTCAATAGACGTGTTGAAATTTGGTTGAGTTTGAATAATTTAACGCATGCTGTAGAAATAACCGGTTAAATAAAACTTTTTCAAATCACATTAAATCAAAATAAAACGCTGAGCCTATATATATTCGGAATTTAATAAATATTAGAATATGTTTCGCGAAATCTTGCGAAATTAATTGTTTGCTAAAAAGAAACAAGGAAATGGATTTTTTCTAACAAATAAAATAGATTAAAAGGGAACTTTGAAAGTAACCTTGTACTTTGTAAATTTGTAACTTTGAAAATACTGCAGGCTCGGTTTGATTGAGCCTGTTCATGGGCAGTAATGGGAATGCATATTACTTCCCACGCCGCCTAGCCCCGGGTTGAGCGCAACTCAGTATTTTTTCATGGCAATTTAACATTTTTAAAATTCCGACCTAAATAATTGAATTGGCTTGAAATTTACCCGTTTATTTATAAAACAATATTCTTTTAAAAAACCTCATAAAAATAAAATACACCGTGTGACCGTGCTAGTTTTTGAACAAATACTTATAGGTTATTAGACGTTTTACTGTACAATACGGGAATATATTTGGACGAGTACACAGCTTGAAAAGTCATATTGGACGAGCCGTTAGGCGAGTCCAATATGACTTTTCAAGCTGTGTACGAGTCCAAATATATCCCGTATTGTACAGTAAAACGTCTAATAACCTTTTTATTCTACATCTAATAAATGAAGCATGACTTTTCAAGCGTTTAAAGACTATTCCATATATATTCCATATTGTACGGTCCAATATTTTATTAAGTTCTACATTTCTCTTACTTGACAAGTTGCGTCATATTGCCTGCATCAAATGTATGATATTTTCATTCGGATCATTTTTACGGTCAACGGCTTTTATCGTTGTAAAACAATTGTAAAGTGCATTTGCACTTAATCATCCAATATGAAAAAATACGGACTTTTTTGGATCCAATACGGGAAAATATTGGACGGTCACGTGGTACAATTAAAGGACGCTAATAGGATGATTTTATTAGATGTAGAATAAAAATTGTTTAACCCAGGTAAAACTTTTTTTTCAAACTCTGAATAAATGATTTAGCCGATTTTTTTCCAGATGAAAACTTTTGTCATTCACAGGTCACATGTATATTATATGCCTTATGTTTAAAGTGCAATGTTGTTTAAATCGAAAAATGAGATTGTTAGCTTTTATTATACATTCAGTTTAAATTAATAAAAGGTGTCCCCGCAAAAGACCAAATAAAATTTTAAAATCACCGAAATGTTTGTGTTCAATTTTATGTTCAATTTCGTATTTTACAATGTATTATTTTGGTTATTTATTTCACATCATACACAAGTTCATTCAAATCTAAACAGGTTAAATAATCTAAAGCAATTGTCTTTTAAAATTAAAATTACCATGTGTTCGCGGGAGATAATCATTACAAATGACAATCGAAAATGCAAATATTTTCAGAGATTTTTTACTATAATCACTGAATTTTAATTATTCAACTGTAAGGTTCAAGAACAAGTGTATTTATTCAAGTCAAGTTCGAAAAAGTTTTAAGTAACCATACTAATTGAATATTAAGCCGTTAATACTAACACCTTAAACAAACTAACTTTGATAGTTTAATGTAATTCAAATATTTTGTTAAATCCCATTAAAAGAAATTTTAAATGTTTTTACATCTTTACGACATTCTTTATATAACGCAAAAAAGATAAAGCAGATTGTTGGGGGATTTACAAAAGACTTAGATTAATCAACTTAAGAAGGTGAAATCTGCTATCCATTATACTAAAAGCCTTGTAAATATTTATGTACTGAAATATAAACGTACTTAAATTAAAAACCAATAACTAGACTGTAAAATGACAGAAAAGTACATTCAAATATGGTTTATTAGAAAAAATAAATACAAATCAGATTTTGCCATGATATTGTCTTTATGAGTATTGATCAAAGGAAAAGTATTTAATTCTCCCACATCATTCAGAACATCATTTTTGGTTAATAAATTTAGAAGCATTGAAATGTAAATTTATCTGTGATCAGTTTTTTTTTTATTTCTGTATAGCATTTCATGTTCACTATTCCATATGACGACTATCTGTGATTAAGTGTTTAATTTGTAAGGTATCCAGAACTGTATAACGCTTTTAATTATGCGCCTCAAAGCTGATTTGTAATTTCACATCTCCGAGGTCAGTGCACAACCGAGTTATAGTGGTGAAAAAAAGCATAACTCAGCTGGCTGAACAAACAGGATGTCTTTGGTTTGATCATTGATCCATTCCCACAATGGACGAATTGCTTAACTATAGAGTTTCCTGTCAATCAAGTACTTTTCCGCTCCCAGGAAGGGAGGCATACAATGGAAAAGTTTACGAACGTGATAATAATGGTCTATCCTGGGTGAAATTATACCTTTTTTCTCTAGCCAAGATAGGATTATAATATAAGCTAATAAGATCCACGACCGGTAAACATTCGAACCCCAAAACGAAAACTTACACAAATTTGAGCTGATACAATGTAATACATCCCATCCAGGGAATTATCAACAGAACTATCATGTTACGACCAATTGTTAGCCAAAAATGCTTGTCGTTTACCTTTTTAAATCAGAAAATGTGTAAATATGAAATAAATTTTTCATTTTTAAAATGTATTTCCTATTGGCTAGAATTTTCTCCTGATAAATATTGTTTTATTTTTCGCTACGAACATTTTATTGCTTTTAGAAAGTATTTTAATGCTGCATATCGGCCGTTAGTGACAAATTTGGTCATAATGAACATCGAAAGTTCCAACTAAATGCGTTATGCTTTATTTTTAAGATGGTTGTGGAAGAAAGAACATGGAGCAGAGCAAAAAAAACCAATAATAGAAAATAAGGGAAATATAAAGATGAACGCGCTTGAATTCAACGCATTTTGTAACAAGTGACAACCTAACGGCTGTGTTCTCAATTTAAATGTTTCGTGTATGAGTGAGAGTTTTATTTCAAGCGAAAGTTAAAAAATTTACATTCGGTGAATGAAATTCGGTGAAAGACATATTTCATACATATACAAGTTGTGTCTGAGAATTAACTAGTAGGAGCTATCACATAAGCGCAAAAAATGTTAAGGATGTCTTTTTTTGGTCTGTAATTGAAACTTGTGTTTAATCTAGTTGCCGTACATCGTTTCATTTCGAGTTAAAACTACGAGTAAACATGTTTGAATAGAATTCATATTCGCCATGCGTTAGGGAGATATTCGAAAAAAAAAACTTCAAAAAGTCCGTTGCAATATAAATTTGTTATGCCGACATACATCGCGCAACATGAACTTTATTTCTCCGAGCTATTTAAGATACACGTATACGCAATACATTCTTCATTCTGGTGTTAAGAACTGTGCTATCATTTCTTTAGTTTTTCTTTAATAAAATATCATGATTACAATCAGAAGAAAAACAGTCTTACCATTGCATACGAAAATATTAAGAACGAAACTCCATAAAATCAATTTCGAAATTTCCACGAAAATGTCTTTGTCTTTTCTTCTCATTGTAACTTTACTGTATGAACTTTCGGAACTTTTGACTAGCCGTTTTATACTCTATCCGGTATCCGGTGCAGTCGAACACTTATCGCATAACAATAAGATTAACAGTATTTTGACTTGTGTCCATTAAGAGTTTTATTGGATTAAAAACTGACGCATGATGAGGTCAAAGTCGTGTTTGTTATACAAATTAATAATTATTGGCGTCATTGTTATTTTATTATTTTAGCATTATTTCAAAAGTATTTATTATTTTTATCCGCCATTAATTCGTTCAGTTATTCTAAATATTTCTTGAAAATTACTGTAATATAATGTATGTATAGAAATCATACAGATTGATTTAAAATATGAAAACTAATATCCTATTTTTATAATATTTGATAGAAGCAAAACAAGGTCAATTCTTTACACGGGAATGGTTAAGATTTTGTTTTACGAATCAGCTTCATGGACAATAGGATTGCAGAGTCGCATTCGCTTGTTTTAGCCAAGTATACTTGACATTTACTTGTGTGCATACCATATTTATATTGTCTGTATTTTCACTATTAGTAGCAGAGTTATTGGAATCTTTAATACATCTAACAGTTCAGGGACCCGCGCTTTTTCGCGTTTATGTTGTCGTTCAGGTGCATAAATTGATGCGTTCGCGGAAGTCCAAGGACCCCCGTCCTACAATCGTGTTACATTTGAAGCTCATGGACCTGCGAGTGATCCGTCACAGTGTTAAATTTAGGTCATTACTTTTCTATTGCTTCACTAAGAAACAAACCAGTCTACTTTTTTCAATTTGGAAGAGCAGCTTTTATTTTGATTCAAAGAGGAAGGATTCAACTATGCGTTTACAGTATGATCTCGAAACATCTAGGACGTATGTGTACATAATGATGTGCCTGACAAATATTGAATATATGGTCCTTGTCTACCCACCGAGGCAATTCCAAAGTAAAATAGGTGAACACATACTGATGAAACACCTCTGACCGTATTACGTGTACCATTTGTTGTCGGGCTTCATCTCCAGCAGGCACTTTAAATGAACCCATTCAAAGATAAATTTTAATACATTTAAAGAAACAATTTTTTGGAACATTGCATTTAAATTGGAAATCCGACATGCCCGATGTAACCACGAATTACGAGAATTGATTTCAAACTAATCCCCTTTCGGATCATAATGTTTGATTATTATAATTAAATCCGATCAGCGGATTTTAAAAATGTTATTTTAAGGTAAAGAAAATGGAAGTGTATTGACTTAAACCGTACAGTTTCTCGTTGTAAACAGGACAAAGTAGTAAAATAAATACGATATTTACTAACAATTTCTTGACCTCTATACGTGATTGCTACTGTACACGTGCCAATAATTATAATGATATAACGCGTTCATTTCTAAATTCAATATTTTTTATATTTTATTCAGTATTCAGAACAACCGATTTTCAAATTCATTTCCAGTTACATGTAACTGCAAGGAAAATGTTGAGGTCATTTTAATCAAGCTTTGTGCGATAACAATACGGAGTAAGGCAGACAAAAAGCATCTCGTCTTTTGCGGGACGACAAATAAAAAACCCTTAAACTATTATATAAGATTTTGCATGTTAATAACAATTGACTCTAAAGACAACAGTTTTTGGAGGTACTTGTAAAATCAGAATTTGTTTTCAGTGTACATGTATATTGGTCTTTAAATTACACTAGCATAGCTTATTTCACAGTGTCTAAGCGTACAGTTAACCGAAACGGAAGTTGCTGATCTGTACGCCGATGATCACATAGTTGCTTACAGAAAAAACCTGCGACATCGAATTATTAATTGGTAAATAAACCAAATTTAATGTGCATTTGGAAAAATATTTCTGTGGTAAGCACAACGTTAATTGTTAGTCCTGCTGTGATCATATAGACTTAAAGGAAGGGTTAGTATTGTTGTAATCCATCATCGTTCCCAACTCGATCGGTGAAAATAGGAGCAAAACATTGAACAAAACGGGACGTTTTGTGTTCAAATTTCTTTGTGTAAATAGAGTTTTGACCATATTTGTGTTGGTATGGGGGAAAATTCATTTATTCAACTTGTGTACTTCGTTGACCTGAGTTTGAACGACTAAGCAACGAGAAAATGATACTTTCTTTATGTCACTGTAAATGATTTGGCTGTACGCATAGTTGCAACTGTACGCGATCGTTAGTAGTTAACAGATGCCTAACATCTGTACGCATAGTTGTCAAACAGATATTCAATTAATGGTTCCAGTTAATGCTTTCTGATTATATCGACAGGTTATCATGTTAGCTTAGGTTAACCTTAATAATTCTTGCACGAGAACCTGAAAAATGCATATTTATTCAACAAATTTGCTCATTCTTTTAATAATACAATTGTATAAACAAATAACTGATCTTGGCTTCTGTTTCAAAGTCAGATTTGTTTTTGAATCCCTTGTTAGCTCTTCATGAAAGGAGGCGTGAAAAAACGACTATAGCCCAACCGAGCTATATCAGTGGTAAGACCGTGTTAGATATGTAGAGGACTGCTGTAATGTTTTCATGTCTTCTCTGAAGTGCGAACAGTAGAAGCCATAATATAGCTGGACAAATCCGCGTTAGTACTTCAACAATAGTTTCTAAAGATTCATAGAATGCTCCAATCAGATTAACATAATCCCGTCTACCAATCAAAGTCGGCCAAATGAAATCCAGCTCGACATTTTAACGACCTTCAACATGTAATTCTAAGCAGCTGCAGACGTAATTGTAGACTAACTTTACTCAGTCACGAAGTGGTGATTTCAAAATCTGAAACCACTTAATGGAATTTTCCTGTCAAAGACCAGATTGTTAAAGTTGTTATGATATTGGATAATATTTGTGCATAATGTATGTTTTTACCAACACCGGCAGGGATTTCAGCAGGTTTATACTAGGTTTTATTTAATGTCACAATCAGGGGATTTTGGATTTCTGGCACTTATCGGTGTCTTATTTGCAAAGTGTACCGATTCGTGCATATGGTTCAACAGTAGATCAGAGTAAATAACCTATCAATTTATAGCTCAAAACTTGGTTGTCAGTTCTAAAATGTGATCATATAAGGTTTTATTTTTGATAAGTAATACATTAGATTTGGTTAATTCTTTAGATTGAGTCCTTTAACAAGTTCTTGCTTCATTGATGCTTTTCAGTTGATCAGTATATGAGGCACTTATGATCGCAACTGTTCGTACAGTCTGACATTGAAATACTGCAACTTTGCGTACAGTCTTGTCACTTTCGGTTGCTGCACAGAAAGACCATTTTCTCAGTGCTTATTCGTTCAAGCACCGTTCAACGCATTTGGTGAGCGTTGGAAACGATTTTTCTTTCACGGGAAGTCAAATATATACCTTTCCAATATATACATGATAAAATATGAGGTCACAAATGCAGATTTTATCCACTCTTTTTCCCAATTTTGTACTGATCAAGTGTGAAAAGATTACAGATTGCAACTTAACTAGCCGTTAGTTCAAGACTTCAAGATCACAGTAAGACTATTAATCAACGATGTACTTATTATAAAAATAATTTCTGCAAAAATACGTTTAATTTTAATATATTTTACAAATAAAAAGCCGATGTCGCGTGTTTTTCTGTAAGCAATTATGTGATCATCGGCGTACAGATCAGCAACTTCCGTTTCGGTTAACTGTACGCATAGACACTGCGATTTCAGTTGCAAGTAGTGTCGTTTCAGAGCAATATAAGTTATACGCTTTGTAAAACTGATAAGTAGACATTTACGTGATGCTTTTCTATAACCAACAGTGGTTTCATGGCATTATGGGCGAGTGAAATATTGTCACCGGGAACGCAATTGAATATGAAAACGTGGCGATATTGAAATTGTGAAACATTTTGCTAATAAACCATTCACCATTAATTCAACGTGTCTGTCAAACAATCGATATTATAGTTCAATTAATAAAATTGTTCACGGTTTACATTTTTACGCTTCGATTTTCTGTACGGGTTGTCCAGAGTTTACGGTTTACCCGGATTGTTTTGATGCGTCGCATGAAGTTTTCGTGCTAAGTTGTATATACAGAACTATCGTTATTTAGAATCACTCAATGCTTGATCTTGAAGGCCTCCTCACACATAAGCGAAAGCCCCCCGACGTCAACTTGCGTATATTGGCGAACAGCACTTGAGCAATATTCGTTTCCATAAGTATATGTGCGTTGTACTTCGTTGGTGGTTTTCGTAAGAGTGCGTTTATGAGCGTTACCAATCGTTGCGATTAGGATAGTTCGTCGGAAAATTTTGACCATGTTCAAAAAATGTGGCGAATAAAAGTTTCGTCTGTGATTCGTATACATTCGTTTCAATACGTTAAACAATCGCAAAACCTTCGCATAGCTTTCGTCAACTTACGTTAGAGTTCGCAAGTTATCCGGGTCGGATCAGCTACTTTGCATATCGAGCGATCGAGAGCGATCCCATGACGAATCTTTGCGACAGTTTGCGAAACGTGGCGAATAATAACGTATTGCAGCTAACTGAATCCGAAATTTCAT
Organism: Corbicula japonica; assembly: GCA_038501625.1. Taxonomy (NCBI): domain Eukaryota; kingdom Metazoa; phylum Mollusca; class Bivalvia; order Venerida; family Cyrenidae; genus Corbicula; species Corbicula japonica. Next base: position 6,450,873 of record JAZAYU010000026.1, read on the forward strand.
GGCGAATGAAAGCGAATTGTAGCGATTGGTCGACGTTCTTAAAACGAACGGCATACGCCTGCATACGAATCATCACTAAGGGTAAATAAGACATACGAATCATAACGCATTTAATTTGTTTGAGTAGTTTTTAGTATCTGAACAGTTTATTTTCATATGTAAAAGGATGAAGCAAAATAGCGATATTTAAAGTTATTGCTTCTTCAGAATGGAAGATATAAAACGCTTGGCGGTAAAATATGTAGCTGCTGTGGCTCACCAATAAGTCTCCCCAAAACAACTTAACATTCACAAGTTCATCAGAGGCATTGTAGAAGTGGAGCCTGAGCACGTCTGGAGAAAACTATAGCAGGCGGGTTGCTGAGAAAAATCCTCTCTGCAGTAGTCAAAGGAATTCTGTCACGCAATGGTATATGATGGGAACATGTTGATGAGACTATGACAGCTCCCTCTACACCTGAAAAATGGAAACAGGTTTCCACAAGTAGTGGATCTAAAGAGGTGTGGGGCTGCCATTGGTTTCAAACACATAACCATCAGAAAGCCTGCCATCTCTGCTGTCTTATATTCTTCGTCATCATCTTCTTCTTCTCCTTCTTCTTCTTCTTCTTATTGTTATTATTATGGTTTCTTTAGCATCATCTTACTGGCCTTGTCGACTCAGTCTACAAGTTTACGTGTTGTGGTAACGGTAGCAAGCTGATTCTGGATTATTATCGTTATTTGGCGAAACATACAGTCAAACCTCACTGACTCGCAGTTGCAGGGACTGTTATTTGTTTTAATTACCAGATGTTCAAGTTTCTTTTCCGGTAATAAAAACTTCAATCAAAATACCCCCTGCAACAAGAATATTTACTTACAGAACAAAAATCTTTATGTCTAGGTACATACAAAATTTGTTCGATAAGCATAAATTCAAACAACCGAGTTCGACCTAACGCAGTCTGACTTTAATTTCATTTTATAAAAAAATATTTTCACGTTAGAACTCTGCGCATTGTAAAATTTGTTGTCGGTTATTTATGATACTCATCTCAAAGAAGAACCGCAGTTCATTTACAGTGAAGCTGATTGTCAAGACATCCTGTATTCTGGACAACGTGATAATAATGAGGTACTCCATTATGCAGAAAACAGTGGTTGACCAATAGGACAGATGAGGAGACCTGGGAGATGGAGGAGAGGTCGCAGCTTGGAGGACACCATGACTTTCATTATCAGGCGCTACAGCATAGCAATTAAAGAAATGGAAAGATGTGAGAAAACAAATGTTAACTCAAAGTCTTACTCAAATAATGGAATGTACCTAAATGTAAATTTCAAAATATAAAAGAAAAGTCAATAAATAATAAATAAAAAACCTCTTATTTAAGCTTTGGAAGCCGATTGTTAATAAACATTAGAACTTTGCAATAATAATAAAAGTGCAGACCTATATCAGCTGCCGCCTCTCCGACAATTCCTTATTAAAAGGGATAGAAGAAACCAAAAAATATAAATAATCTTTAAAACAATATTATGCCGACAAGAGAAGTTTTAATACTAATACAAGATTATTATACTCATGAAACTTCTTTCAAGAAATACTGAAATTTGACCCACTTGGGTTTTCTCCAGTCTTGTTTAGCGTCCGTTAACGGCCGGATGCGGAAATACTCTTTCGTAAAGCAGCGGACGGCATCGGAAGCGTGCGTAAAACTGCGCTTCGGTTCGCATGTTTGCGTTCCTATTCGCTAAAGGAAATAACACAGATTGTTTGCGCGACCTAACGCATTTTAGCGAGAAACAGTAACCGTTCGACACCCTTCGTAAATCATTCGCAACTAATAGTTCCGCTACGTTTGCTTTTCGTGATATTTCAAATTATGTAATAAATTTTCGAAAAGTTTCGTTCAAAATTCGCAAGTATTGACAAATTTACCCAATTCGTCGGGCTGCGCTGAATGGATTCGCCTATGTGTGAGGAGGCCTTTAGGAAAAAATGTGTATGCGAAAGTCTTCTTAAAGTTAAATGTTCGAATGCTAATAAATACAGTTGATAAAATGGGCCTTTCATCAACCAAATGCTTATTTTTGTTCCATATGCGGGATTAGAAAAAGGACGCGGAGTAACCTGCGAACCGTGATTCAAAGAAGGTAAAGCGTTTCGATGCACCTTTATTTAGTCGGTAGATTTGGCAAATATCTAAAAGTTTTTTTTTAATAGAAAACTTTCACATAATGTTAACAGCTTTGGAATAGTGTACATGTAGCATTTAGATACCGTTCGTCATTGCAATGCCATCGATAAAAAGAAACAAATCTTACAGTAAAATGCAGTTGAATATTACTTTGTTCAAATAAATGTTATTAATATATCGTTATTTTACATACGTTAAGAATACTAAGAACACTGATGAAAAAAAGCTAAACCTGAAATTTTCCTTAAAATCTATTGACAACTAAGCACAAAATCTAAGCATAAAAACTAGGCAACACATAAAAGCAACAATATAAATTCCAACGAGTAAAATGATACCGACAACAAAATATGACGTCTTTCATTTATGAAAAGAGAAATCAGCATCTTCATTTTTGTTAACTATTTTCATGACCAGCAAATAAATAGATCAAACAAACTTTTTCAAATATCCAATGTTGTTTACATTAATCAAAGAAAAAAGACCTCACATATTGTTGACAGTAACTTTTTATTCATGTGGACATTAACATACAATGTAGATGTTTTATTTTGCTTAGTTTTGTGTTGGATGATACAGGAATTTCAGGGAAAACATTTCATTTTGAGGTCGAGATCGTGTCAAATAAAAATAGAATTTTTGTGAACGAGTTTTTTTGTGGACACATAAGAATGTTTATAGTGATTGATATTTTGTATGATTTGTTGTTTGTATATCTGTTTTCAGATTGTCCGTTACTTGTTTAATATCAGTGACCGTGTATTGACGATCGAGGTCCATTAGTATCCATGTTCAATTGAAGTATCTTTATGTCTTATTATATGATTAATTTTCACTAATGCATTTGTTTCAATATTTTCTATATTGACAACTCTGTTATTTTGTTCTGTATTGGAATTAAAAGTGATTAAAAGTGTTATTTTAGTATAATAACAAATGATCTAGTAAACAGAGGATATTTGTTTTCATCAGTGTAAGATAGAAATTTATTTTATTCGTTTCAGTGAATTATAGAATTTTCCCGGTGAAATATAAGTGGTATTCAACTGTTTTCACACTGTGGAATATCATTTTTATTTTCACTGATTTTTTCGCGTTGGAACCCAACCTCACATATCATACCAAATAAAAACGTTTAGAAAACGGGCTCATATTCGAGCAAGTTTTGCACTAAAACATAAAAAGAAAATTTGTTTTAACTAGTGAATTCCGGAGCTCACTCGGTAAAATATATTTCTATCTTACACTGGTAAAAACAAATATACTCTATATATTTCACCGAGTGAGCTCCGTAATTGGCGAAGCCACGAGTGAAAATACATAATTACGAAATTCACGAGGTTATGCTTTTAGTGCAAAATTTGCGTGAATTTGACAGAAAAGTTGCAAGAAATGGCGCCAAACCGCTTGTGTACATGACGTAACGTAATGACGTCAATAAACAAACATTGAGTCGGTTTTTTAAACGTTCTCATTTTGTATGTTATGTGCGTTTGGCTACCGACGTGAAAAAAAAAATCAGTGAAAATAAAAACGATATTCCATTGTTTGAAAACTGTGAAATACATGTACCACTTATATTTCACCGGGAAAATTCTATAACTCACTGAAAGCATAAAAATAGAGCTGTAGTGCAATGGTACATGGAAGGCTAGAGGAACCTTATGTTAATTGATGAACATATTATGACGATACATATTTGTGACACTCGGGTGAAAACAGAATAAGAAAACAAAATAATGCTTTGCCAGTGTACTTGTATGTAGAGGTGTATCTGAAACTTGTTGTTGCGTAAAATAAACTTAATTTCACTTCATATACGCTTTATTATAATTAAACCAGCTATATTTCTTAAAATAGCATCGAACTGTAAACTTTTAAAAAGAAATGGCAACACAGCTGTTTTTGTTTGCTACACACGGGTGGACACCCCTTCCGCACCAACCCCTTCTAGATACTAGTATTGTTAATTTACACTTAAATATTTATCTGGGGGAGAACCCCGGGGTGTTAAAACTTTTGCTGTGACATATTGACGATGTACCAAGCATTCGGAAGGTCATCATTAATAAATACTTGTGGTATATATGCTTTGCCTGAAAATTTCTCCATGAAAAATTGGTTTGCACGGTCTGTTAACATGTACGATACTATTGGCTATGCGATGTCGCCATGTTTGGTGCTTGGATCTGTTCGAAAGTTTGTTCGTTGTTTACTTATCTCGCCCATGTATCTTGCTCAAAACACGAATCCTTTTCGGGGTTACCTGTTATCGAAAGTCCATTATTTGAATTGAATTATCTCCCATTAACATAAAAAATTATCTTTGATTCAGTGTATCGTAAAATAAGGCATACTTTCATTGTGAGTCTCTCTGTCGGTAGCACAAGTGTGCATAGAAACTCCAAAGATAATAGAGGAGCTAGCACGATACTTATAGATATATCTAATTGTTTCACATTTATGTATATTTAAAAATGTGTGTATGAAAATGTCTAAGGATTTGGAAGGTCATTAGTTGACAAGGGTGCATAACTTTTTATTCGGTTATTATTTATGAACCAAATGCTCTTAAGCAATACAATCTCCTGTTATGATGTTCGCGATAACTTACTGCTGTAGTATAATTTTGCTTTAGCATCTTTTACAGTAACTGTTTCTTTTTTAATTTTAAACGAAGAGAAACACAAGAATTTCAATAAATAAATACAAAATTACACGTATCTGTATATTTGTTTTTGCAGAATCCACTTTTTTTGACTGCAATAAAAAGATTTTAACAAGTTCGGCTCTTCATTGCAATTAAACTGGCAAGATTGATTAAAATTCCTACATTTTGCTAGGTTAATTTCCTCACACTCGATTGTGACGCACACATAGAAGGAACGTGTATTGACGAACAAAAGGAACAAAGTCTACCACTTATTTATTTCATTGGTTTTTGGAGAAAATCGATTTTTATTAAATTAATATGAGCAAACAGAACATATTACATAAGTTACAAGAGGGTCCATAGGACCCTGGGTCGCTCACCTGTCAACAACTGCTCAATGGTTGCAAGAGTTTTGTGCAAGTTTGGTAAAATCAAGTCAAAAATTTTAAAAAATATTAAGCTGCTATTCTGGAGAAAACATAACTAGATATGTTCTATACCAAATATCTAAGCTCTAGGCCTTACGGTTTCAGAGAAGAAGATTTTTAAAGATTTACTATATAACACTATGTAATAAAACTAGTGACCCCCGGGGCGGAGCCATTTTTGACCCCAGGAGAATAATTTGAACAACTTTTGTAGAGGACCACTAAATGATGACACATACCAAATACCAAGGTTCTAGGCCATGTGGTTTTAGAGAAGAAGATTTTTTTTTAAGTTTTCCCTATATAAGTCTACATATGTATGTAAAACAAGTGACCACTGGGGCGGGGCCATTTTTGACCCCAGGGGAATAGTTTGAACAATTTTGGTAGAGGACCACTAGATGATGCTGTATATTAAATAGTAAGGCTGTAGGCCTTGTGGTTTTAAAGAAGAAGATTTTCATGTTTTTCCTATATAACTATATAAAACTATATGTAAACCAAGAAGACCCTAGGGCGTGGCCAATTTTGGCCCAGGGGACATAATTTGAACAAATTTAGAAGACATCCATTAGACAATGCTACTTACCAAATATCTAAGCTGTACGCATTGTGGTTTGTGACAAGAAGATTTTTAAAGATTTCCTATATAAGTCTATGTAAATGAATGACCCCTGGGGCGGGGCCAATTTTGACCCCAGGGAAATAATTTGAACAATCTTTGTTGAGTTCCACTAGATGGTGCTAAATGCCAAATATCTAAGCTCTAGGCTTTGTGGTTTCAGAGAAGAAGATTTTTAAAGTTTTTCCTTTAGGTTGCCATGGCAACCAGAGTTCTGCATGGAATTGATTTCTTTGAACAAATTTGGAAGAGCTTCATGCAAGGAAAATCCGTGGCAAGTTTCATCAACTTTGGCCCAGGGGTTTAAGAGGAGATGTCGTTTAAAGTAAAAGTTTACGGACGGACGACAGACGGACGACGGACGGACGGACGACGTACGGACGCCGGACAAATTGCGATCACAAAAGCTCACCTTGTCACTACGTGACAGGTGAGCTACATGTAAAAAAGAACAAAATTAAACTAAATATGGACGCCGTCATGCGAAAGCCTGTCTTCGGTGATGTGTAGTTTTTCAGTTTCTGCTATTTTTAGAATGTACAAATATTTATAAATCAGTACAAATATTTATAAATCAGTTTCTACTAAACAATTACATATTTTTTTCACAATCTGTGACAAAGCGAAATAATGTAAATCAATGGTGTCTACCACACTTTTTGACTATATTTTAAGGAATAACGCAACTTCCCGAAGACAAGTTTGCGCATGGCATGTCCCAAATTATGAATTAGTAAAGTTTTTCTACTTTTGCGTAAAACACATTGATTGCAAATCACATCGTTCAGCAGATCACGTATATTGTTATCACAAAATATGTTCACAGTTTGGCTCCTGCATTACTCTTTAGTGAGACAGTGTTGGAGTGTTGTGGGTTACTCGCTGGGGTACATGCTTTGACCTACTGGCGGAAGTGGACTTTCTCGGTCAGATACCGCAGAGTGTGCTCTTGATTCCAACCCGCCATACATGGATGAGCTGGGCGTTCTTGGCCATCTATCGCTGCCTTGAGTTGCAACATGCACCTGTTCAATAGCATGCATGCGCTCTCTATACGCTGGTGGTTGAGCAAAGGCGCTGGAGGTGGACTTATCTTCCAAAAGATCGGTGACACTTAGCGGACCAGGGGAGTTAATTCTCAGAGAGAAGCCAGAGTGAGGCCGCTTTTCTCCTCCGCCAATTGTTGTTGTAATTGGCGGTTTACTGCGGATGAAATTCGCCAGATCTGTGGAATCTTCTCTGAAAAGATAGTCCTCTACTGATTTCTCCCCATTGTGTAGAATACCAGTACGCCAGTCTGTAATGTTTATTAAAGAATACGATAAAGCAGGTCATGAATATAAAGAGAATTTCCTGTAATAAGATAACTTGAACAATATACATGTCATATAATCAGGTCAATAAAAAAGTCACGTGAGAACACAAAAATGCATTGACTTGATTATACGCCGAAAGTCGGTTTTACGCCCTTAAAATGCTCCTTGCAAACTTTCAGCATTAACGTTCGCTGTAAAATACAAGTTCGATAATAACCACCGTTAAACAGTAATGATAAACGGGGTCACGTTCAGAAATAAACTTTACCTTATTAGGAACTTATTGCATTGCTTATTTAGTAAATTACATGCGTGTCAAAACAAAAGTCTTAATATAAAATGAACAATATTCCTAAATTAAATTTAAGAAGGGTTACACATCCATTTTCTGTTTGAAGCAAGACAATCGATACGCAGACAATGGAAAGAACATTATTCATTTTAAATGTCCCTTCAATAAAACTCGAAGTGTCACGTCCGTTAAAAATTTAACACCCTCTGGCAATTAGTTTTGCCACTGACCGTTCCAGGGGCGGTAACCCCAAGGGTTCTCGTTTTCGTTAATTGTTTGTGGCGTCTTATTTGATTTGACATACTTATAACAAACCTGCTCATGTTTGCTCTTCTTTTTTGCTGCGATTGGAGGCTGTGTTTTGTCAGTGTGGTGATACCTGATATGCGTATTTCACTTTTTATGTAATTTCAAGGAATGACGTCAACTGTCCGAAGACACATGTCTGAAAGGTGTAGTTCATTATTGTTTTCTCATTTAGGGCAAACCCATTTTTTTATTTGGGGACCATACGCCGCTGAACATGGAATAGTATTAATCTGAAAATACTGCATTGAAGGTTCCATGTTCACCGCTATATGCACACCATCGTTTGGGATTGTCGAAATTATACTGTAAATTGGTGTAAATATTGATTTGGGCTCAACCCGGGGCTAGGCGGTGTGGGCAGTAATATGCATTTTCCATTACTGTCCACGAACAGGCTCAATCAAACCGAGCTTGCAATAGTTTCATATTTGTCGTGTTCGATAGCTTTCAAAGTTACCTTTTTATCTATTTTAATGTGTTTGAAAAGTATCAGCATCTATAACTTGATTTTAATGACTTATGAATTGTCTGAATATACAAAACAATACAAATCTTTAACAATTTATTACTTTATTTTTCCGTTCGTATTACAAAACTCAATGATAGAGAGACAAAAGCACACACATTATTATTACAGTAAATTTGTGTTTATATTTCTGTAAATAAAAATAGTTATCGAAATATGTGTAAGTGTTATCAAAGTGTTTTGCATGCTCCAGCAAGTTTTTGAATAGTTATAACAGAAACTAAGACATATGGTTAATGTCCTTAAGTTCTTAGAATTCATCTTGTAAGGTGTCCACCGGTGTCATTGGCCTTTCACTTTTGTTAACTGGAGACCGGGCTTTGTGAAGCATAGGAGAGGCTGTGCCACTAGGGCTTGCTTGTCTTGGCTCAAGCCGACTAAGCAGATTCGATACTTGGATACTTCTACCAGACGTGTTGTTGCTAAGAACGTGGTCCTGGCCTGTCGTATTTATTAGTGGGTGTTTCGGAGAGCTGACTGATTGCGTGTTGTTATCAGTCATGTTGCTGGCACTTATATTTGAACCTAAGTACCGAGGAGTTGAGCTGGCTGCTGGTGGTGGTGATCGTATGCCATAGTTGTATTCGTTTTCGGGTAGACTTGAAATGTCTATCTTGGTCGCAAGCGGTGGTGCCTGTTTATAATCATCGCGGAATCCGAGGCTGGTGAACGAAGCATCCCTAAACAAGAACTCCTCTTCGCCTTTACCGCTCTCACTGAAGCCGACATATCGTCCACCATGGAGAGTAACTGAAGATTGAAAACAAATATAATTAGTACATGTATTATATCAAACTTTTTATCGGCTGTTAATCTTAATAGAAATTTTGAATGCAGCCTACATACCAATTTTATCAAATAAAAGTTAATTTATTCTTAATGCAGAGTCCAGCGCTAGGTGCAGTCCACGTATGGTATGCGTTAGATTCCCACTATGAGCAACATTATTTGATTTTATTTCAACAAACAAGCTATATTACAACAAAACATGCGCTTTAAATAACGTAATGGGAATTCTCATCAGAAACTTCCATTTAATTGTCGACATTATTTTCATGCAATAAAAAGAGCTGAAATGCTGGCAGAATGTCAACTGTTAGCATTCCGTAATGTGTATACTTTAACGTGTGTTAAAACTGTTAAAGGTTTGCCTACCCATTCAAATGATTCCATTTTATATGAAAAGAATATGATATAAAAATAGGAAGACAATTTCAGGTATAATATTGTAATCATTAACTACAGTCAGAACTACTAAAAGCACTAAAATGTCCCTTTTAAATAAAGAATAAGATTCTATTAGTAAATCATATTTATATTCAAGAAAGCACTTTTGAAAAAACCTTACCTTGCTTTGAAGAATCAGTGCAGGAAAAAAAATACACTTCAAACATCCGTGATAACACATGTTAGCAAAATTGTTGGAGTTACAAAATGTAGGTAATGTAGGTTTCGACCAAAACACTCTAGTGGAATTAGTGATAAATATGTTCGTATAGACAAAATGCATGTTGCTTATAAGTATACCGTTACTGGAATTTAGTGTGTAGTTTTAACTCACAAAAACACATTAAATATGTAAGCTTCACGAATATCGAAGATAAATGTATTAAATTCAGACTGTTTTTTATTCCTCGCTATGCAATGCGCGATATTACTTCTTTCAGTACTTTGATTTTTAATTCGTTCAACATTTAATGCAAATATGTTTAGTCTATTTATTAAGGTAATATTGATATAAATTCATCACTTTCGGATCTTCACAATTATCTTATTAACAAGTGAACACTGATTACTGATTTCTTGTTTCGCAATGTTTCGTGAGAATTTAGACATTTAAAATCTTTAATGTAAAACTGTTTTTATCAAACGAGTTAGATTTTAAGAATGAAAGTCTAGTAATGAAATGCTCTATTTATGTACCTCGTAAAGATAGACTCAGTTGCCGTCGTATCGATAATGATTCTCTATTTAGTTGAATATACACAATGCGTTTTCTTTCATTCTGTTTTTTTTTTCAATTTTCTTACAAATTAATTGATTTATAAATTATAACAAATAAGTAAATCAAGGCTTTAACTGCAAGTGTTATAACTTAAGTGTTAAGACACAGCAAAATAACCGCAATGACTTCACTGTACTTCCGATTTTAAAATTATACATACCCGTTGAATGTTTTGGTTTAACGGTTATAGGAACTGAAAGGGTGTTGAATGTTTTATTTAATATTTCTTAAAAGAAAAAGTTAATATATAAAAGCGTTTTTTTTCGGTGAAAACTTGAACAATCTTCAACCGAATTAAGTGTTGATATGATGGCATCAGATGCCACCACAATTGGTTTATCAGCAATATTTAGTTGCTTGAAACTTCGTACACTGACGTTTAAAATAAAACCGACTTCCTATGTATTAAAAATAGTAATATCGTACACTACTTTGTTATGAATATAATAATTGACATTTCTGCAGTTTTAAATCCAAGGTTTAAACTGTTTCAAAATTAAAAAAAAACTTTGAATCAGAAATAATACAATCCACTTTGTATACTATAAACATGGGGCTTATTGCTAATGCGACAAGTGGAGACACAAAAAAGCCATGGAATCCGATCTGTTAACGGTCTACATTGTTTGCGAGCCATTCAGACAAGCTTTCTAAATGCGTACAGGAAAACTTTTAGTTTATCTTCGGACCATGCAAATCTTCAATTTGATTATGATCTAAACTTATCGCAGTCAGTAAGCCTCGTCTTCTCAAGATGCATGTCAATTATCATACCACGTGTCTGTGTCTTGGGCTTGACGCTGCATCTCCATACAACGACTGCGGCAACAGCGGCAACAATGAGTGCAGACAACAGGACGATGATAACGATCCAATATACTGCCAATCCTTCTTCGTCCTCCTCTTCCTAAACCATTTGTTAAACAGGATAATTATAACGATCAAGTTTTAACATTCGTATTCCACCTCATCTAAACACTGAAAAATTATTAATGCTAAGGCACAGATCGGGTAATGAAACCACTGCAGTTTGAATCTAGACATGACATGAGCACTGGTGTAAGAGAAAATTTACAAACAGAAAGCTATATAATTTATGTACAACAATATTTTGAAGATTTACGAAAGTGTATTTTTAAATACACTTATTACTGCTAACAAAGTGTAAACGACAATAGTTTAGGTTAAAGTTTTCAACTACTTTACGAACAAAGTTTTTTTAATGTTCTTCTATAATGCGTATTAAATATTACAGTTTTTACGATAAATTGAGATAACACCTATGGATGGTAAACAGTTTACAATCATTCTGGTTGATCTTTTTCACATAATGATAGTAAGCCTTACTTTCTTAAATGTTGCTTCAACTGCCGTTTTTATTAGTAATTGTTAAGAAGATTACAGGTTTTTATTTAAGTCGTTATTTGTAATGTGTTTGAATGCATAATGAACATTTAATATTGACTGAATATGACATACCATATCTCCACACGTGACGCCGTAGTAGGTTTGATTGTTGATAGTCATATAAGGAGACAGAGTGAGACTATAGCCATTGTAGGAGTATGTGGTCTGATTCTGGATGGTGTCACACAGGCTGTACGCAGTAGTATTTACGTCACTAGACGAACCGGCGATGACAAACGTTACCACTATACTGCCTGTAACAAAGAATATGGTTTATTCAACATACAACCGGAAGAAAATGACAATACACTTGTATATTCTTTACGACTTCTAAATCAGCTGCATCATTAATAGCTTGAATTTTGGGGTCGGTCTTAAATGACCCGAACAAGGTGTGATATATCAGAAAATACATTGGAAACTGTCATATGCCGTTAATGAAAATCAGACCTTTTGCATATGTGTGAAAGGCTAGGTAAATGCGTCCATATTAACATTAACTATGATTGCACCAACGCAAATTAATCTTAAAAAAACAACAAATGTTCAATTTATTTAATATTTATTACTTCGACCAGACTTGTTATATTGAAACATGTCTTCACCTTTCATCATATTTACAACTTCAAACGTTTTGGGTAAATTTTAAAAACATCGCTATAATTGTTATTATTAATTTTCGTAACACTTTTTGAAATAAAAAGGGTTGATCGATTTGCGGCGGCCCTTCATTTTTTTTAAAGCAGTTTATCATGTTAGCATGCAAGTAGGAAAATAGGAAAAGTAAATATTTCAAGCACTTTATTCACATACCTTCTTTAATAGATCCCACAGACAACTGAACATAAGGCCATGTGTTCGCATACTCAGTCAAAATCATTTGTTCAAATTCATTTTCTTTATCCTCCGTTGGTAGGATCTTATTGAAGTCCACATTGAACTTGACCTAAAATGTGTTTTTCATTTTTAAGTTAATATAATATTTGGTTTTAACATAAATATATGAATACTATTTATAAACTTTATGTGATACATTGTTTTGTCAGAGAATCTTTCCAGTATTTAAACGAATGAAAACATAGTCAAGTCTCGAACGCGCAGATGCGACAAATTGCTGATGGGCAGTATATTCCAATGTGTTCTATCAAACCCTTTCAAAGCTTTGAATTATGAAATGCTGAACTGAATCCATAAGAAATTTAAATCTTCGCCTTCTTAGTGGAGCGACAAACACATGTCAAGCAAATGTAGGTGAGCCAACTGCCAAAGTGTATGGCTATTCACTATATGTAGCTTCGATATCAACATCAAGAAGGTCAACATACCTTCACTTCATACTCCTCTTCGATAGTCATACCAACATGGGCAGGATTCTTAATTGTCATCTTGTGGTTCAAGGTAAGGTTAAAATCTGGTGGATTCGAAACAACCCGGAACTGGACGTAAAACACGCCAAAGCCACCCATATTCAAGTCGGGGAATAGTGCGCGTCCGGTGGTTGGATCGAATGATGAGGTTAGAACGCCACCTAGTGAGCCATACGGAGAGCTTCCAAGCATACTTGCTTCAGCAGTCCAGGTGTGATCCTAAAATAGACATTTAAAATAAATATTAAGGTTTTATGTTAACAGAAGATGCTAGAGAATTATTGTTTCAATCTCTTCTCGTTCTTGTTTTAATTAACTTTTATTTACTTCTTTACTTTTTTTTAAAAAAAAATCTTGTTTGTGGCGTCTTATTTCAGTTGACATACTTATAACAAACATTCTCTCTCTCTCTCTCTCTCTCTCTCTCACTTCCTCTCATTTTCGCTGCGTGGGGAGGCTGCGTTTTGTGAGTGTGGCGGTTCTTGATATGCATATTTCATTTTTTTTTTATTTTTATAATGATTTACAATCGCATAAAGAATCACATTTTAGGCAATATATACCCTCCAAGCTATGTCAGAAATGATGTCCATAGTGTTAGGATCTTGTAGATCCAATGTCACCGAGAACCTTGCATTCTTTACTATATCTCCGCTTGTCTTGTCATACACATGAATCTTCAGCGGGCGTCCTTCTACGTCAAAAGGATCGGAAGCCAGTGTGAAGTTCTCCGCTTCTACTGGGAAAGAAACATTAAAGTCCAGGATATAGCCGCTACCCATATGGGAGATTGCAAGGTTGGTGAAATTGAACCAGCCGTTAGAGCAGTTTACTGTGAGCGTGCCGTTCAATTGTGCGTTAGGGTGTCCAGTTCCTGATCTCAGACTCACGGTTAGTTGCCATGGAAATTCAGCCGTTCCTAACTCTGTTACCACATTATTCTGAAATAGATATTGTACTGTTTTTATCAAAAGAACTTAAAACATCCAAAAGTAAATGCCTCTGAAATAAAATGATTGCCATGACATGAATTTTGAAGACGCATGAAACTGTAATTGACGACGGGGACTAAATCACTCTTGTTAACATGACATGTTAGACAATATTCAAACTATTCATTTTAAAGCAAATTTCAGACGTATTGCAGTCATATATTGATTTTTTTCTTTAATTGACATTAGTTTACGTACAGATTTTTTATTTAACGTCGAGGAACCAATTTTGGTATTGGTAATACTATAAATTTGAGATAATGTACTTCTAAAAATGTTATAGGGGCTACTTTGTTATCCGTAACGTTTTCACGCACGCTTTTCACAACATAAAAACTTAATTCATCATATTTTAAATTGTTGAAAATGTTATCGATAAAACAATAATAATAGCTAATATGACACTTGTCAAATTTTAAGTAGAATATTTAATTTAACAAAACTTACTGAAAGGTCGGCCGCTCGGATTTTAGGCTGTGTTTTCAACAGCACGCCTTCGTATTTAGACTCTGGTTCCGTGTGAAAGTATAAGTGATCTGGCGATGGTGTATGATAGACGATTGAGGCGACCGCTGGATCGCTTGATGGTACTTCAACAGTCTCACATGCTCCGGTAATATTAAGAGATTCGCTGATGTTACCAACTTGGCATTCATTGACAATATCCGAAGCATACTCAAGCAATGCGTTGAAGTCTATTGAGTCCGACAGTGTAGCATTGATATCTTAAAAATCAGATAATATAATTATTATTTCAGCTGTAAAAGATAAGTCATGTATAGAAAAACATATTTATTTAAACAGTATTCATAGTATCAGGTTTATGTAAAAAACTACCAAACAATAATTTTAATTATTATAAATATTGACATTGTGATAATGGACAGAGGAACACAGTGATCATTTTGATTTATTTAGTTTTGTACGCCTGAATACAAGAAATATCAGCTTTCATTGCAGGCATTTGAAATATGCCATATGCCATTTATACCATAGTTTATATTGGGGGAGTATTCAGGGGGAGGGTTTAGTTCTCACATCATACATAAATTTATCGCAAAAAGTACTTACTAGCTAAAGGTTCATCACCAATCTCAAGCTCAACAGTGATTCCAGTGCCTGATCTCTTCCTACGACCTTTACTTGCTGCACTCACAACGTTTACCACTCTGACTTTTGTCAGTGGAATGTTCAAGAAACTGGCCATGTTTTCTACAAGATTGTCACCGAAGAAATCGTCCACAGTTAGCCCAGGTATTCCAAATGAAACGATAATGGTTTTCTGTGTGATAATATCGATTCTCTGAGGCCCGGCTATGATAAAAGTTAGATAGCCACTCTCTTTCTTGAAGAAATTTGTTCCTGTTCCATTGGCAATTTGAGGTTCAAACTCATTTCCTTAAAGAATAAAATTTAATATGAAGTGAACTTTTACATTTATAAGTAAACATGGTTTATTTCGAAAAAAAGTGATAATGAATTGTACGGTTTGTTTGTAAAAACCCGTTTTCACGCTAGGTTATGACAGTTCAGCACTTCTTAATTTTTGAGACATATGTACATTTTAAATAATTATGCTTTATTATTTGCTGCAATGTATAATGTTGATGGCCGACAGATGCCTCACAGTACCTGAACAGTTCCATTTATTCTTAAGTGACCAATATGCATTCCTGATTATTTACACATGCGTGTATGTACTAAAAGTTCGTGTAAGATGTAAAAAAAAGAACAACTTTGTATTGTCTCGCATACAAAAAACTAGATCTCTATGAATATGAATGACTCACCTTTGGGAATTGAAGTCACATATCTTCCGTTGCTCATTTCTGCATTGCTGGCTATAACAAAATCATCATCGACAAACACGTCGAGCCTGTTGGCTCTGGAATACCACACTGAGAGCTTGATTCCTTTGTTACCATCGACATTCAGTAACCTATATCGCAAGTGCTCTGGGGTAAGACTTGTAAAGTGTAGTCGATATTCCTTATCTGAAACGTAGAACAGAATAGAATAACGTTACTTTTTCCAACTTTTCAAACTTTTCCATTGCTGGGATTAAAACATGAATATGATTTAAGCAAAAATTTATTCATTTGAAATTTTGAAATACAAGACAACCGTGTCTCATTATTACATGTACTAGTCAATAACAACTTTACACTATGCTAGATAATAGCTATAAAGCATATAGTTAATTTAATTAAAGTTTATAGATGCGTTTAATGCATCAACTTTTCGTTGGTTCTTTAAATAAATTTATTCTCTGATTTTAAGCGGTCTTCTATCGTTATTTTGAAATAAGATAATTTATCTTTACTATGATTTAATAAATTATATTGCTCTGTTCATTTAAAGGATTAATTTACATACCTTCATTAATTTTGAAATAACGGTACAACTACATGTACTAGCGCTACCTATGTTTACAAATATTGACTTATATTTTGTTTGTCCGAGATAAATCTAAGTAAACCCATGACATAATTTCTTGTTCACTATACAGAGTTAACAAATAAGATAAATTTAACTGTTCTTAAATTTATGAAATCAATTAGAAATTACTTAATAATGTAACAAGTACAAAAAAAGAAAATGTATAACGTTACATTAGCAACAAGGGCCATTAAATGTTAATTATTTTTGTGGATGTTGTAAAAACCTCACCATCCGTGATACAGGTTCATGTGTATAAAATATATAGTTACCTGTGGCAACAAGGGCCATAAATGTTGACAGTCTTTTCCTGCAAGTGTAACCACTACACCAGCCGTGATCCTGAGGTCCGTTGATAAGATCAATATATCCGTCCCCAAGAACCGCCACTGGTGAAAGGCGACGTGTTTCCGTATCAGCATCCATACTTTCGATCACCAATAGCTCGTAGTTGAGGTCTTCAAAACATTCATATGCTTGCCAGCTTGGCTGGTAGGTACAGTTGTTGTTTCTAATTACACCTTTAAATGGAATATGATAGCTCATATAAACGTTTTGTAAAACATGTATGGATAGCCCTTACATGTAAGCCATGACAATATGACTGCAGCTCCCAGCCAACCATGCAAGAGACAGACACATTACCTACCATATGTATCCCCAAAACTTAATGAATTGTTCAAGTATGCCAATATACAGTCACTTACAATGATTGACATTTTGCATGGTTTGAAATTAACGTATTACCATCAAGGTAGGTAATTGGATAACTATACTGATGTTAAGTACGGGGAGACTTTTTATCGTTCATAAAAATATAAAGAATGTAGCACTACGACTTTAAGACCTTCAAATAAGCATTTACCGACTACATGTTGTCGCTTCACAACACAAATATGATAAAATATATTAATATATCCGGTTAATTAATTAATTAATTTGATATAAAACTTGAATCTGCATTTTTTTTTCAAATCTGATCAGTTAATACTTGGACACGTGCAGAAACAAATAAAACAAACGCGTCAGATTAAAAAGGCCGCTGTACTATTGATTACATATTAACCACTATTTGAATAACTTACCTTTGTTCGGTGCTATAGAGTCATATGGAATTCTATTTCCATCTGAATCTGTCACCAACTCTTTCGGGATACGGTAGTCGCCAAGGCCCCTGACAGGGTTTTCGTCCCACTCGAATTCGGACTGTGGGATAACAGCGCCAACATGGCCCAAGAAACTACCATCTAAGTCCTTAACCAGCGCTTTCTTTTTAGCGTCACAATCCATATCCACGCAGTTTGAGGAGTCTATAACGCTTTAAACAAAAAAGACATTTAATATAAACTAAGATTCTATGATCCCAGTCATGCATCAATGTTACTTCGAGAGTTTGAGCTCCTTCCTATAAATTCTTAAGAGGTAAACAAAATTTATCATAATGACAATAATAACTATGGGAATATATTATAATATTACCAAACATTAGGGGACAGCAGGAGATGTGAGTTTTTTTCCAAACATCTCCATCATTTTTATCATACGTATCACGAAATGATGGCATTTAGTGGGCTTAATGTTTTTAGCAAGACACAAACCGGTAAGTTCAAAACAAATAATACAAATATTTAGAATATCCAACGTACTTTTCATTCGGTCTGTGATAATAAACTTTGTTTGAATGGTCTACATCAATAAGCGTGACTTCCTTGGCCAGTATGGGATGTTGTAAATCATCGTTACCGTGATTGGTCGAGATGGCAAAGTTTTTCTTACATCCGGTGTTCGTATATTTAGCAAAGGTGACATTGTTCAAGGTCATTAGGCCGCCGATTGCATTATACGACATAGTGTTTATCCATCCTTTTAAAGGTGCTTCATTGTTTTCCTTATAGAAATTTGGGAATACAAGGCCGATCATTCCGTCAAACTCTTTAGGTAGACTTGGCCTTGACATTTCACTTAATTTGAAGTTGTCATCATTAGTAGGGGTAACATCGTTGATGCAGTCAAACCCATCTGTCTGACCAACAAAGGTCGTATCCCGAACAGTAACAGTTTTATCTGCATACAGATGCTCAACAGGATCTGGATGTAGTACGATCGTGAACATTCCATTCTGGTTATCTATATATACATTATTTTCGGCTACAACACTTGGTATGTTTTGATAATAAAATCCAAAGTCATGTGTTTTCCATACAATTTGAGAAGTGAATTTGGCACAGGTCGTCTGTGGCAACACGTCTTCATACATTATAACGAATCCAATAACATTGGCATATGCTCTATTGTTGCTATATCTTCCCGAGTCATCATCACAATCTAGGGGTGGTATGTGATATGCATATCGTTCTGATCCAGTCACAAGATTGTCTTTCAAAACAAGTTCAGTAGCACCCATGGCTTCTATACCTGTTTCCCAATGAGGTTTGAATCTTTCGAATCTGTCCTGGTAACCATCAGTGGCAATCATAAGTGCAACAAGATTGTTTATGAGGCGCGTGTCATCAGAGGTAGTGCGTAGACCTGTCAGAAAGATATACGGTATAAAAACGTTATAATTTCATTCCCCCTTATTGTTTTCAAAACAATATAACTGACAAATGTACTTAAAACTGTTAAAGCAGTGATGATTTTAATGAATTTGTCTCGTTTACGAACGTCGTTTTCGGTTATTAGGCTAATCAAACCCGATATTCAAATTATTTTCAATGTTTGAAAATCAATTATTTTCAATGCTTGAAAATCAATCATTTTCAAGGCTTGAAAATTAATTTGGTTCAGTGCTTGAAAATCAAAATAATCAATTATTGTTAGGCTCAAATCAAAACGTTGAACATAGAATGAAAACTTTACGCAACTTACCATTGCCAACACTGCCAAATACTACGTTATCGGTGACATTCAAGCTATTGGTGCTAAATACACCTATCGCAGTGCTAAATCCATTATGGAACGAACACTTGGATATGAATGACGGTTTCACGTTGCTTACGGTGCCAGCGGCAACGTAGGCGACAGAGAATCGTGGGTCATATTCTTCTGTGAAGCCTTCCTGTCCAGTGTGGTAAAACTCGACATTTGATAATCTTGCGTAACCTATTGTACAGTATAAGTATCATATCAGACAACTTGCATATCCTATAAATCAGTATAACGATCATACATGACAAACTTTGAAAAACTTATGATCAATGCGTTGAGCTTTATCGTTTCAATTAGGGAAATGTTTGATGATCCACGTACACTCATCAAATGTAATTACAGCCAAAATCTAAACAAATTGGTACATCACTGCAGTCTTATCATCGAACTAACGATTGAATTTGCGGGTGTCTGTGTCTTGGCTTCCAGATTTTAAAACGCCACCGGATGTACGAGTATTATAATGCAAATAGTCCTATTTATAGTACACAATGCCTTTTTTATGTTGTCTTCATCAATGCTCATTTTCATATTAACACAAATTATGATAAACACTAAACTTTAAGAAAACTGTTATATTTCCACATGCATGACTTTACTGTTATACTATCTTTATTAAGCAAGATAATACGATTTTAACAAGTTATTGAAAATAAAGAAATATTGCACGCACCAGTGTATGTTTGTCCCTCCGAGGTTATTAGCCCAACAAGAACACGTGCACCAAACGACTCTTCGTAGAGATCAGCGTAGTCTTGCCCAATGATTTTAATGTTGTGCGTCAGAAGTCCCACAGCGGCACCGACACTGATTTCTTGTCCGTTGGTTAAAACCTCGTTATGTGCTTAAATAAAATGTTAATGGTCATAGATTACAAAATCATACGACAAATTTAGCTAATAATAATCCTCATTAAAATATTATTATTATAACTATTAAAAATCTACTAGTGTCACGAATTGGAATGTGTATCATAACCCCATCATTGTGGTTAAAAATATTAACTTAATCGTTTTAACTTCAAATCATAAATTTGAATGACAGCATGTATTTATGTACATATTTCACAGCGGAACATATTTCACTGCGGTCATTTTTATTTCTACAATTTGCATCAGCGTAATTGGATATCATACCTTTATGTGTAAACTTTAAAGAGGCATTTAAAGTCAGCGTCACATTATCTGCAGCTACTGACATGATTTTAAACGACTCTGTTTGCCAGGGATCAAACCCAGTCGGTCCAAGAACGATGTTATCTCCCGCAGACCATTCTACCGGGTCTGCAAGAACAATTGTGTTCGTCATCTTGTTGGCTGTTACTGCAAGTTGCGTCCATGTCCTGCCAACATCTTTTCCAAACAGATCTAATCCACCAAACACACCTGATGGGAGAAAAGAAAATAAAATTTAATGTAAATACAAAAGAATAAACATCCATCGTGATAAACTTTCCGTTTGAAATACCCTTTCTGATAAAATAGTTTTGCATATCCCTCGCGACTCTTTATTTTATCACAATTAATGTTTAAGACACAAGTTTACGTTTGTGGCGAACGTATCTAGAAACAATCAAATCAATGTATTGGAGACGTCGCGGTAAATTAAAACTTTGGCAATATTTTTGACAATTGGATTGGCAAAGAAAATACACTCATTTGTTCATACATGTATCTCACAGCTTATGTATTATTTCATTACAGCTTTTGACTTAAAACTGTTGTTTTTTCAGCGAATTCCTTTCGTAGCATTGTCGTCTTCAGGTTTCGGAAGCACCTTTTCGCGTGACACGCTCCATATAAAACGAATAGCTGAAGATTACGAAATAAGTAGTTAAATTTAAAGTCTAGCACACCAATTCCTTTATTTATTTCAGTGATCGCCGCTGTAAGCGAAAACAATTAACGTTGTAGTTTTTTGTGGTCCTAATATAGCTGTTGTTTAAATTGAAGGAGGTAATACAGAAACATAGACTAAAAATTTAAACAAACCTATCGCTTTAGAACCAAGCGCCGGTCCATCTCCAGGGAAGTAATAAGCTGAAGAATGATCTCCCCTTAGTGTTATCGTTGCCAGTCCATCAAACGGATCGTTCGGCCATCCAATTATCAGACGTCCTCCCTTTATAATGATGAAGTCTGCTTCGATCTCGTACACAGCACCGGGGGTATCGAAAAACTCAAGAACGCCTTCCAGTAGCAGAGTTCCCAGCTTGTTGAAAGGCATGCTTCTGTTGACAACTACCCATGTATCTAGAGATAGGCAACCATTTGTTGTTTTTTTCAAGAGAGAAAATGGATGTAGCTATTCCTTTAATACAAATTCACTTCTTTTTAGAAATTAACATCATGATTACAACTTTCGTTATAATTTATAAATATATGCTTCAAAGAACAAAATGGAGAGTATGGCTTTCGAACTCACAAACCGGCAAAAATATAAATTAAACCTCATTTCCATTGTACCATAGACTATTAAATTTTCCTTTGAATTTTAAAATTTAATTTATATATACTGTTATATAGTAATTTTCTTTTTTTAAAGATTATGTCAACAGAAAATTACCTTTTACCTGTCGACAAGATAACAAACATCATTTTTCGTTTGACATTTGGTTTATACAGTGTTGTGAACGTTTAAGGTTACAAACGAAACGCACGATACGTGATATACGGACGCACGATACACGATACACGAAAGACGGACGCACGATACACGATAGACGGACGCACTATACACGGTAAACGAACGATAAACGATATTGCCGATTCATATAATTTGTGAACGAGATTTCTAAAAATTTGAAAATGTTATCAAAATATAAGATGAATGGTTGAAATTAAATCACCTAAATTTGCATATGCAAGTAAATTATGAACTTGCATGATAAAATTTAAAACGTTTGATGCACGATACACGATATACGGACGCACGATGCACGTTAGACGGACGCACGATACACGTTAGACGGATGCACGATACACGATAGACGGACGCACGATAGACGCAAATTTTGTAACATTAAACGTTCACAGTACTGTAGGAATAATTATTTTATGTAATATATTTACCTGCTGCAATCATAACGTTGTCGTAATCCTGTGGAATGCCATAGGATCCTCCGCTGTTGGTCACATAAGTGTCGTTATTAGAGTTATTCCATCGCGTGGTGTCATCCCAGTACTCAAAATCCAAAGGTCTTTCCGTAGCAGGTGGTATAATGTTTGGATCCGGAGGGGGAATACAGTCTTTGAAGTAACACTTGTAACTGGTAAATTGAAGTGGCCTGTCGACTGAGTAGGTAGACATAAAACCGCGTTTGGACCTCTTTCTGCCATGAACTGAGAAAACAACGTTTTATCCGACAAATGTATTATTTATTTATCTACATAAATCACTACAATTAAACATGCTTCTATATAAAAACTGTTATAAAATAACAAAATTTGTGTTTAAAAAACTGTCTGTGATCACTGTAAAGCAGTTTTTGTTTTGATTACAAAACAATAACTGCAGTCAGGAATATATCTTTTAGCTGTTGCAGTATTTTTATGAGAGCTATTTCAGAAGATGTATATTTTTAATTTAAATGTATGATATTATAAATGGCTAGACTCTTTTCAATAGCTTTTTTTGTTTGCTTATGACAGGTTCATAATGTTAATATTAAGTAATATGTTTATATGCAACATAAAATTATACTTGTCAGAGACTCGTAATTTTATATGATAACTCTAGACAAGACAAACGTTTTATTTGTGTTTATTGACAATTTAAACTAATTATCTTGAAAGAAAAATCTACCTGCAAACTTTATTATGTTGTTAACATTATCCCATTCCCAGTCACCGTTTGAAGCTGTGGCAGGGTCAATACCACCAACAGTGGCATTAATGAAAGTCTTTCCGCCGTCAAAAGAAAAGCGATCAGGAGCTTCTTCTACTTCCAGTTTAAGCAATAGGTAGTCGTCAGCCTGTTCCAAAAACAATATTTTTGTATGGCTACATAAAATATCTATCAATTTTTTCATAGTTACTGCGTTAATAAAATACTTGCACAACAACTCAAAATGTGAACGTGTATTGTCTAAGAGCAATTTCTTTACATGCCTTACATGAATATTCTCCCGATATCTTTGTTTTTTAATGTTATAATGTTCAGGTCCTGGATTTTTTGTTCTTATATATTTGTCACTGTAGTTTATCTTCGCGCGTTTTATATCGTCTCAGAGCAAACCTGTTATTCCATCCGTTTAACCTTACGTCTCAGGTTTTAGAAATGTATGTATTGCATCACATATGCGCTATAAGTCTAAAACAAAGAAGTGAGATTTATTGCTCTTACTGTCACGTTTTTTCCCTGTCTTATTCGGTCTTCATATAATCGATTTTGAGAGTCGCACACAAATGTTAATAAATACCTTTTATCTTAATTGCTAACAATGGTTAAATGTTTTATTACAATGAATGATAGAATTACTATCTTCCATTTCACTAGATATATCTCGACTGTTTTTAATTTAAATCTGATATTTTCTATGTATTTCTATTTATAAACTCCTTTAATATTGTCCTGCCTGTATTAATAGCAACACAATTGTGAATAGTACAAATCAGTTTATCAGTTTAATTATTGTTATAATGTTCCGACTATCTAATTGAAAACCACGAATATCAGTCAATGCCACAAACCAAGTGCTTTATGAACTATGTTTCAAGTCATGTACCGATCATAGGTTACAAATACTTTACAATGAAGTAGTTTTTTTTATTTTAACTATATATTTATAATATTATATGATATGATGAATATCCAAAACACGACATAACAACGAGATAACCGTTCATAAAACTTAAGCCTCTTTTATTTTATATATAATAAACATCCGCTTAGAAATAATCTTAAATCTTTTTGCTGGCCAGTCTGTTAAAATTAAATAAAACAGTAAAATCCTACCTCAAAGCCATAGAATTGTCCATCAAAGCTTATGTTCTTGATTTGGTCTGCAAATTCAAACTCAAATTTGTACGTAGCTCCATTTAGCAAGGCACACGTCCAACCCAGCTTATGACTGATTCGTTTATCTGCAAACGGTACTGAGCTTGTCCCATACTGATTGGTGATAAGAAAGTTCTTTCCTTCCAAAGACGCTGGTGCTACCTTATTAAACGAAAATCTGTGCCATTTGTACTGAGGTGGGCAAAAGCTTGCTGACGCACCTTTACTGAATTCTGGCGCTGGTTCACAATCTGAGGGCAGGGAACCAGTAGTTGGCAAAATTGTCCAGTTGGCAGAAGGTTTTCCCGTGGCACTACCATCTTTATCCAATATAATTCCCTCCCAGTCCCATGCATATACTCCTTTATTTGGAGAATTAACAAATGTTAAACCTTCTGTATGGTATGTGAAACCACCGCAGTACAATCCACAGGTTCCATCAATTCTTGTAAACCGGAAGGTGGCGCAAGAGACATCGTTGAAATTGACAAATCTCACATTTATGACTCTAAAACCATTACCATAAGGGAAAATTAGTCCCCCTTTTGTACAACCTTGCTCCACTGTGTCTGGTATAACTGAAGTTTTGCCAACGATTAAACTGTCTTTAATCATTGGTGATTCATCTGTGTATTGAGGGACATGGAGTACTAACTTCCCTTCGTATCCGGCTAATTTATTCTGAACAAGAATAAAGTCTACGAACTGAAGTGCTCCACTGTTTACAGCCTCAGCACCTTTGTCACAGTTCCAAGCAAACAAACTTCTAAATACTGCCGGTTCAACCTCTGTGCCACCGCATGCTCCTTTCATTGGAAAGTAGTCTTCAAAAATCCACAGTCCGAACCAACCAAACGAGTGAGCCGAGTTGTTTAGGAAAACGCCCAACGGTACATTTTTCGGACATACAGTTTCTGTGAAAGACGGGCCATCGGGATGATCGTGCATTCTATACCAGAATCCAAAGTGGGAACCTCCCGCTGCAGCATTATGCTGTATAGTGTTATTTGGATTGGTTACCCAGAACGAGGCCGGTGTGATGTCATCATTAAGAAGACTGGTACTTTCTCTTACAAATACGGCCAAATTGTATTGAAAAGTATTACCAGTTTCTATTCCATCCTCAAGGAAGAAAGCTCCTCCCATGATGTCATAGATAACCGTTTTTTCCACCATAGTATTATGTGTGCCGTGAATATTAACAGCTCTGTTAAATGTCTTGTGTATGCCACATCCTCTTACGTAACTTGTGGACATGTCACCATTCAAATGAAAGTGAATAGGATATCTTCCGAGCCTAAATGCTTGACCAGCGAACGTGACTTCTGTATACGAGATGCGAGCTTGAGCTCCATGTGTATTCAATACTGGCGCATGAACGAGAATCATCGCTCCAAACTGACTACTTCCAACTTCATCACCAAATCTTCCTTGAAAGCATGTCTGAGTAACAAACTCTCCTAGAGCAGAACAAATCTTTATAATTTTATCATTAACTTTTTTATGATTTACTTAATATTAGAATTCTATTATATTTGTTCTTAATGTAAGAATCTAATTTTTTAAATTATAGAAAAATGATTCAATCAATATTTAACATACTCCTTAGCATAGTAAAAATTAGTTTATTTTGTCTTATTTATCTATTCGCCTTCAACATTGTAATTACTTGTTTGAGGACGCTGTACTTTCTGTGTTTTATCCCTGATATGGCTAAATTAACGGTAAAATATAAATGACAGCTTAAAATAGGAAAATAGGGTTGATGTTATTTAACAAATAAAACATGGCATTGAGGGCAATATGCAAGTTTACGGACTGGTTGGTCAGACTGAGGAAGGTATATGGCCCGAAGCGCAGCTGAGGGCCATATACCTTCCGAGGTCTGACCAACCAGTCCGTAAACTTGCATATTGCCCTCAATGCCATGTTTTATTTGTTATATTATACCGAATCTAAATTCTTTCATATCTTTTGTTGCTGTCATTTTTACTATAATTTGCTTTTAAATAATAATTGGATTTGTTCAGTGTGTAAAAAATCCCATACAGATTTTTTATTATTTACAAGCCATCAGACATATAAAGCACGCCTTTTACTATTCCATTTTTGTTAATCAAATTAAATATTACTAGGCAACAGACCCGCACTTTATAAGATAATTATTCTTATATTAGATTCTGAAGGAATCAAAAACGGTCAATATAAGAATTATGGACCGGATAGCCGGTCAATATGCGATTTATGGACTGGATGACGTCATATTAAATACAGAAGGGCTTATGCAAATGAGGTATAATATTCTTTGATATTTATCATAAATTTCCGTTTTTCTATGCAGTATTATTAATTGTGATAATGTAATATTAACTACTGGAATTGTGTAAACAATGTTTGTTTTCAATAACAAAATGATCACTAATCTTCTTTAATACATGTATTTGCTTTTCTTTCTTTGTCCTCACCTGTATCAAAACCCTCTTCGCATGCTTCAATTTTGTCTTGCCATTCGGGCTCCTGGTTGCCTCTGACAACAACATTGTGAGTAAGAAGGCCAACTTCCGCTCTGAATTCTACTAAAATACCATCAAATGTCTCGCTGGTTCCCCAGTGCTTCGCCTCGAGTGCCGAATCCAGCGTCAGTGTCCGTTTGTCCACAGAAATGCTCGTAATTATCTTCTTCTCGTTTTCACTTTGTGAATGCTTGTGACCAGATGACGCAATAACAATTTCGTCACCGACGTTCCACTCCACGGGATCACTTAGTTGAATGGTCGTAGCACCCGCAGAAGCTGTGGTTGCTAGGCGTGTCCAAGTTATTGGTATCTCGATACCTATATAAGTACATGCAACGCGCAAATTGTCAGTTTTTAATTATATCACTAAAGACTGAAAAGGGTCATTTTTATTCTGTTAATGGTCGCTTTGGATACTGATCTTTGTTTGGTTTGTTTTTATAAAGATTTGAGAAAGTAATCTCAAGTTCAGCTCCTTCAAAAATCGAAAACTTACCATGCAGATCTAGTGTTCCATTTCTTACAGCTAGAACCTTTGTGCCATAGATTGGCAATTCTTTGTCCCTATGATGACCATGCAGTGTAATGATTCCCTTGTGCTGGAACGGTTCAGACTCAGTTCCTACTTGCAGAAGACCCCCGTCAGTTATCATTATTATTTTTGATTGTAGCTCTACGTCTTTATTGTCAAAAATCAACTTGCCACCTGTAAATTAAGTAAAGAACATTCTTTTAACGCGTATGTAAGATTAAATGTATTGAATTAATATATAGATGTTTAAATAAACTGATCATGTATAAAATAAGAAAAACAACGATATAGCATGCAAGGGACCTTAAATGAATAATATAATACTTGTTTCAAATAATAACACAATAATTGCTTTTAATGTGCATGTGAGCTGTAATACAATGTACTAAATTTAATGAATCATCCATCATTGGTTAACTAATTGCAAACATTCGTTTTGAAACAGATTTCCATATTAAAACTAAATAAAATTCGATAACGCCTTCTGCTTTTTCAAATAAACTTTTCTAATTTAAAGGAACCCTTTTACGTGACGAATTTAATGTTCGGAAGGATTTACTTTTAAAGTAACTAATTTGACAATAACTCACCTTGAATGAGTAAGAAACTGAGCACAGGGGTATCTATGTCAAGCAACAATGTCATGCCCTTAGGAATGATGATGAACTCTCCCTCTTGTGGTAAAGGTCCTCCGCCCCATGTGAACGTGGAAGACCACACATCAATGTAACTAAAAGCCGCTGCATCGGATGATGTCTATTAAGCACACAATTACCATAATGAATAATGCACGTTTGAATCAAGGGCAACCCATCCGAAATAATGTGTTGTATAAATTAAGAATTTTACACCAAACTATTTTAACTTCATTTAATATTTAATTTATACATTTCTCGGTATTAAGTTCAATATAATTCATTGGTTTATAATGAAAACATCATTTTTATAATGAAATTAATTTTCATTTAACAAAAGCCCTAGATAAGTGTTATTTTTTCTTGATTTTTGAACGGTATAGTGCAAGATCTAAGCACTTTTCTGACAATGCTTCTTGTTCACTGCTTAGTAGCGACATTTTGAATAATTATCAAACACTACCAGCTCTATCTAATGGGGCAATTCGTAATGAAACTTTCCCTAACGGAGCCTGTCGCTCTGCTACACAGTACGGATGATACCAGAAATTACCTTAAATATGTCTGTGATAGTTGTCACCAAATAATTTAGTTACTACATCCATTCTTTGAAATTTTCATTATAAATTAGAAAATAAATTGAGCTTTCACATACTTCCTCAGCAATACCATTTCCTGATACTTGAACTTCAACATTAGCATCAGCTGATCCCATGTGTGGACCCGTTAAACACTGTATCTCTGTGTCTGTTGTTGTTGAAACTACACACTCGACACCGTCTATCTGTACATTCACGTTTCCAACATCAGATCTGTGAGGGATGATATAAATTTCAAAGACCATTTCACTCGCATTAGTTATGACTAATAAGAAAAAGTTGTGATTTACACTATGACTTGGGTCTGATGTTGAAAAACAGATTATGGAAACTGGTCTTATATATCACATTTTTTTTCACCAATGTCAAGACTTTGCTCAACTTAATCGCTGAGATCTAATTCAGAATCTTTGTTTAATATAATATTGGAACTATAATAGCAGATGTCATTGCAGCCAAACAATGAACGCAAAAGAGACATTACTAGCATTATAATCGTATTTTGTCTTACCCAAATCCTGACCCAGATATTGTAATTGAAGTTCCACCACCGGTTCCTCCTCTAGCAGGGCTTACACTTGAGACTGACGGTGTAAGAGCAGCATTGTAAGTGTAGGCACTATTTAAGGTTTTGGTCAGACTATTAATTGAAATGTCAACGTTGCAGGTCTGGGCTGAAAGATATTTGATACAAAACTGTAAGAAGTTTAGCGAGCAATCGTTTCTAACACCAACTGTAATAATATATATTTAAACAATGTCCGTTATTTTTTCATAAACATTAGGTACAAAACAAACGATGTTTAGCTGAACACTGGAAACTAATGATTTAAAACATTAATTAAGTCCTCATTCTTAGATTCTCCTATAACAGAAAATCCAATATTTATCAAAGTGTTACTATTGTTTGAAAAACAGGTAACTAACATAAAATTATGTTGTTTTCGTAATTAACTGTACGAAAAAAATGTTTCAGTTTATTCACTCTAATGTGTTATTAATAATATTATATAAGATATATTGATTTGAACACTGAAATAATAATCATACGATAAGGTTAATACTTCTTAGAAATTGGTCTCAGGTACTGTATTGACCAGCGAAGATAGTCATTCGATAAAAAAAACTGCACTGGTTTGACAGGCAAATTACCTGTATTTGATGGCGTTCTGCAGGTTAATTGTGTTGATGTTGTGTTTATCAAGGCACACTGGCTTCCACATATTGTAACTGTCGCAGTATTGTCAAAGCCTGACCCAGAAAGCGTGACAGTTTGACCTCCAGCCGTTCCACCTGTTACGAACATAGACATTAGAATGTGTGAAATGCTATTTCGCCTTTGATTGTTATTAAAACGTTTAGCGAATATTTTCTGTGCAGTTTAAAATAATTATTTTAATGTCATATTAAGACACAAAAAATTAAGGCATTCTATATTTCAAACCAAACATTACTTTCAACTGAAGACAATATGCATACCTTGCAAGGGAACGATGGCGGTTAGCGATAACTGGTACTCAAATTGAACATCGTCATTTGAAGCTCCAAGTCCTGTAACATGAACTGAGACGGGAACCGATCCAGTAACGTGGTTCCCGACTGTGCATTGGATTTCCCCACTCTTGCCGGAAACAAATGCACACTGTGAATCACCCAACATAACTGTTACAGTTCCACCATTCAAGTTCGAACCTGTGACAATTAAAGTATCTCCTGCAAATCCGGATGTTGGACTAATTGAAGCGACAGTTGGAGTCGAACCAGCGTCATAATTGAAAGATGATGATGTATACGATACACCATTAGAAGTAACGTCCACGGATACAGAGCTAGCGACGTGAGCAGCTGTTACACACGTGACTTCTGATAACGTTGTTGAACTTATTACGCAAGAACTTCCACCTACTGTAACAGTCGTTTCATTTACAACAAAACCGTTGCCTTGAATTGTAATCGTCGTTCCACCGTTAATGCTACCTGAAGAAGGATTGACAGAAGAAATCAGAGGGGTACCATATACGATCAGATTTCCAGCCGCTTTCCCATAATCCTTCAGTCTTACTACCACATCATTGTTACCTGCAGGTATGTTCTCTATTCTTGCTAGAAGGTAGGTATTCGAAGTTGTGGTTACTGTTGCAGCAATTCCTCCAATGGTAACTTCAAGTTCAGCCGGGTTCGTACCAAATAATTCTCCAGAAATGTTAAACGTTGTCACAGATGACATTCTGTCTGGAGTAACTGTCGCCATTTTAGGTGTCCACAGTGGTGCGTAAGAGAATGTGCACTGTGTCTTGGACAGCATCTCACATGCTGCAGTTAAGGGACTTCCACCTACATAAGCCTGTACTTCGATGTTTCTCTCGCCGGTAGAATATGGCGGATTCTCACATATTATTTCAGTGAAGGAACTCTCAATTATGGCACAAGGGTAGTTGCCAATGTTAACTAAAGGCGAATCACCAAATCCAAATCCCGTGATAGTGATATGAGCTCCACCTGCCGTTGATCCGGATGTGGGAGTTATACTCTCAATGTTTGGCAACACCGCAAATCCCCTGTTTGCTGCGGACAATGCTATAAGAGCGTTTCCGCGATTTCCAACTCTGACCGTCAGCTGATGTAAAAGGCCAAGTTCTGGTTCTCCAGTTTTTGCAAAATTGCATGTAACCTTGGAATCCGACGAGGATGAAACTTCACAGATGAAGTCGCCAAATTTGATCTCGTTTTGACAGTCTTTATTAGACAGACCTTCTCCAGATACTGCCACAGTGGTCTGTACAGTTCCGTTGTTAACAGCCAGCAAATTAATTATTGGAGTACTGCAGGACCAAAATGCGAAATTAAATTTGCTTGCGTCGCCAGTTGGTAGACTATCGGAACACAACGACTTTGCGTCGGTGACGGCTTTGCAGCTGGAACCATCAACTGGATTTGGTGCTCCTAAAATCAAAAATGCAATCGAAATACATTTCCTCGTATGTTTACATCTATAGTTGCACGTTTAAATTTGCGTTTCGTCAAAAACATAATTATCACCGAACAAACAAAAAAATGAACAATATCTTCTTTATTCTTTATATAAAATTAATGTTGATTTCGAATAATTATTGCATATAATCAATGAAAGGTAACATTTAGTAATATCAAAAAATGTTTCTATGAAGATATTTAATTAATCATCGAATTATAAACTTAAGATACTTTTAATATAATGAAAATAAGTTTATCAGTTACCTCCAACATTGTGTAATGCTTCAACTCCTGCAACCCTAACACTTATTTCTGCAGCATAAGATGATGCTTCCACTACATTAATTGTGCCAGCATATTGCTTTATGTTCCATTGGTCTACATAACCACTCCATACGTAGAAAGTGCCCGTCTGTGTGAACTGGTATTGGTACTGACCTTAAATATTGAAACGAAGGTTACGTTATATGTGTATTACATATATAAGGGGTTATGATATTGTTCGTACAGTAGCAATTTTCAATTTACGTGATATTAGAGATATTTGGATTAAATATTTATTTAGAGACCCGCACTGGGAATCGAAACATGTATAACCATGACTTAAAATGCTTGGAGATTCCTTAATATACCTACATTTCAAATAGTATGCATGCAGTATTGATTTAAATCGAGAATCTTGTTTACCGAATCGCATTGGTGCAAATCCCGTTAGTAAATTGTTCAGAGTTAATTTGTTTGGAACTAATATTAACAAAATCAGTTTCCTCAACGTTTGATGTTTTTGGTGTCTTATTTAAATTGATCAAATAAAGAGTGGCCCGTTTTCCTATTTATCGTTAGAGTCGTGGGACGGCTGGCACAGTCGCTTTACCTGAAAGGACTATTTCATTTGTTATCTAAAAGAGTAATCTATTTCCGGATGTATGTAATTGCGGTTTCTGTTGAATAAGCGATGAATTGTGCATATAATAAAAATAAACAACTTTTATACTTGTAGTTTAAAAATTAAACAAGTTTTTATTATCAATTTAAAAAAACGACACAGGCAAGAACATTGTAGGTCCATCATTCTTGCCCATGTAAGTGAAAAGTTTAAATTTGAATGAATATGTTTTCAAAATGTTTCAAGACCACCGTACCATTCTTGCTGGGTGCTCCACTGCTGAAACCTCCAATTTTCTTATTTGTCGAACTAGGACTCTCTACTTCGATAATTGCATGAGCTACATCATTGACAAAGCTCGGAGTTTCCCAGGACCAACGGACAAAGTCACCTTGGTTGATGGTGAGGAAGGGCTTGTCAAATGCATAGTATACTCCGTAATCTGAAAAATGTTGTTTTTTTTCCATTCGATTAGTACTGGTTGTACAAACAGACTGGTTGCGGCTTCTAAATAAATGGTCACACAGTCTTGACAAATCGAAAGAACTAACACTATATCTCTATGTACGTGTTATCTAAAATGGAAGGCAACATGTTTATGATAAAAGTAAGTTTTTAATGCTCACAAGGAACAAACACATAAACATACTTTATATGTATTATATCAATTCACTTGCAAGAAAATTTATTATCTATAATTTAAGAATACTTAACAATCCAGTTGCTTTTTAACAGGGCCCAGTGGTTTAAAATACCATATTCAATAAAGAAGATAATTATTTTTAAAAATCACGATGAAAAGTATTACCTGGATCCGAACCCTTGTTGGTTACTTCGTGAGTTTTCGCTGCGTTTTCGATCTCACAGATAATCTGAGAATCGCTTACAACCAGTATATCACACCCAGTATTACCAA
Organism: Corbicula japonica; assembly: GCA_038501625.1. Classification (NCBI taxonomy): domain Eukaryota; kingdom Metazoa; phylum Mollusca; class Bivalvia; order Venerida; family Cyrenidae; genus Corbicula; species Corbicula japonica. The sequence continues at coordinate 6,484,395 of JAZAYU010000026.1, forward strand.
CGCTTATGTCAACAACAGAGGAGTTGGTACCGAATCCAGCACCACTTACTGTGAGCCGGGTTCCGCCAAGCAGTGATCCTCGAAGCGGGAATACATTCGAAATACTCAGTTCAACCGCGACGGTTGTTATTTGTCCAGTGCTAGAAGGAAATTAACGCTCTTGTTATTGCGATCAATCAACAACATTGTGGAGTCTTTGTTTACTCTTATTAAGAGTGTTTAAGTTAATATATAAATTCGTAACGAAAACGAATATGGATATTTTAAGTCAGTGCGTTTTAATAACATTACTTGTTACCAAATTCTAGAAGAAATGAAAGTCAGATTAACATACAGCATACGTATTGGATGAAGCTTTGCGATAAACCGATATCAACGACGAAAACTTTAACCTGGAACGGTCAATACTGAGGATAAAATGTAACCGTGCTAAAAGTAAATTTGACTCGTCAAATACAAACCTGTCTGTAGCCCTTCCGTTTGCCGTTTCTACTCGTAGATCGTGTACGCCAGCAGGTACCGTGCCAACATCGACTATGATCTGGTTGTCTGACCAGGATGCAACAGAAGCTCGGGTAGATCCAACAAATACACTTCCGGTATTTGACGAGAAGGATGACCCAGCAATTGTCAATCTGCCTCCTGTAGATAAACATTTTTTGAACTGTTTGAAGTTTCTTTCGATTTTGACTTACTGTGATCAAGATCTCCAATCCAAGATTTTTAATTCATCGTTGTTCAACAGTTTACTGTGAATCTATTAATTTTCGCGGGCATAATTGTGTGTTTTTGTAAAAAGCATCTTCGTTGGTACACAAAATCTCGGAAATCAAAAGGTTATAATATTTTATCTTGTAATATATTAAGTTATCCATGATACTAACATGTGGAAAAGAAACACAAATTCAGTATAGATATTAAATACAAAATTCTCATTTACAAACAGGTGTCATTGTTAATAGATATGATAGTTATGGTAATATGTAAATACCTAGGACTCCAAGACTGGATGGAGTAACACTGCTGACGGTGGCTGTTAGTGATGAATCATATGTGTAGCCAGTGTGTGACAGAGATGTTGACCCTTGAACTATGACTACATCGTGTGTTCCATCTGAAGACTAAAACAAAATAGGTTAACTAAATATTTTCTCTATGTTTCTCGTGAATTGGTGCATTTTTTACCGTAAAATATGTCGTTTAACAACCTAAAACTTTAAAATATTAATGCTGATGAAAGCGTTATTTACATATTTGTCGTTACGTTGAAGCTACATGTTGAATAATATTCGGTTTATTATCTTAAGGTAAAAATGTAAAATATTCAGAAATAATAGATGACAGAGGCTTCGAAGCATGAAATTCTATATCATTCCTTCATAGACGTCAAATGTTAAGAAAACGATACTTAAAGCAGAAAATTTAAATCTAAACATTGTTCTATCTGAAAAAAAATACATTATTGAAATACTTAAAATGATATTGCCTCTACTGGGGAGCGAACCCGTTCGGCGACAGCGCCTTATCATGAATTGCCAATAACGTTAACTTTTGAGCTACAATATCACCGATGACACATTGTGTAACAAACCTCAAATGCAATTATTTTTGTTTGAATCACCTACCATTGGTGGGACAGAACACTTAATCTGGCCTGGGTTCACACTAGTAACTTTGCAGGGCTCGGAATTTATTGTCACAGCAGCTCCGGTCTTAAACCCGTAGCCACTGATCGTCAGTGTTAAACCACCTGAAAATCATTATCAGAATTTTAAACAGTGAACAATACCTCCAAATACTAACAGTTTAACTCACTTTCTAGATTTCCTTTTTTCTTATTAAAGTATTTTATTTTTATCAATATTAAAGTCATATTTAACATTGAAATATTTCATATATATCATAAGAAAAGACAAACCTCCAAGACTGCCCGTTGTAGGCGATATTCCGGTTATAGCAGCAGTGTAAGCAAATGTTACATCTCCACCAGGGTGTTGAGCGTCACCTTTCCCGTCCACATTAACAACAACCACATGTTCTCCCACAGGCCCGTTGCCAACATCACACGTTATACTCGAAGCTGTTGATGCAGTAACGATACATTCCACGCCTCCAATAGTAACGGTATTCTTTGATATGTCTGGACTGAATTTTGTTCCACTTATAGCGATGGTTGTACCCAATGCTGAGGTTCCTGTGTCATACAAACCATGTTTGATAACATGTGCTTGACTCTCAATAAACTGACAATAGAGTCAGACAAAAGATATAACGATTCAACATGAGTGTGTAAATGACCAAAACACTTTAAAAGAAAACAAAGAAGACAAATATGAAAATATTGCAGACAACGATTCATTAAGCATCTGACAGGAGCACTTATGGAAAAGCATATTCAATTAGATTACATTAACACTTGTTTACGATTAGTAGTACACGTTACTCTCGAAACTTGCATAACGTGCATTAAACCAAAATCTAAAGAAAACAAATCAAAACCAACGTTGAACTGCCATCAACGAATGTTAGAATACATGCACGTGCTGATCTAGGTACTGAAAATGTCATTAAGACTTGACTCTGAAAAGCACGGTTAAATGTACTAGACCATCGCTTATAACATACCAGTTGTTGGGGTAACTGCTATGACAGTTGGTGTAACTGAAGCATCCCACTGGAAAGAACAATCCCCCGTGCAGGCAGTTGGTACATCGTTAATAAACAGTCTGACCTGAGGTGAGCTATGAACCGTGGAAACCATGTCTCCTGTTAGTGGTGTATAAAACAGACCACCATCCACATTCGTGGCAATACTGCCCGCAGCATCGATACCCATTAATTGGTTGTAAGTCATCTGTAATCATATTAAGAAATAATTCTCTTTACGCATTTAATCCAGATTTGGTATCAAAGCGAATGAAATTTACTATCAAAATAAAATATCACTCATGTAAAGTAAAATTGTGTTTGTATTGTTTAACCTATTACATGTATATTATTTTGTTTTTCAAAGCGAAGATGTGACGGGTATTGTATTAAAATAAGCGCTAAACCAATGGTTAATAATATATATTTGGGTTAAGCCTTTAAAAATGAAGATTAAATTGTACGTTCTAAGGTCCTCAAACATACAGTCATTTCTGGCAGGTCCCCGGGTAGCGTTAGGAATGTAACGATAAGGTCAAAGTTTGCACAGTCACCCTCCTTCTCCACTGACACCGCCGCTATGCCATTTAGAGCCTCCAGTTCCCTGTCAAAGTCTTTAGGATCAAGAGTGATATTTAAGCCTGTAAATAAAATAATTATATATATAGCGGAATGTCTGCATGAATGTCAGTTTGTTTTTTCATTACTTTATAAGTTTGTATAAAAATATTGTTATTCATTTGAAAGTGCCGTTTTTTTTTAATTTAAAATGTCATTACCTTTAAGCGGTTTCTTTTGTTAACATGTACATCTTGTTGAATTCTTAAACTTCTCTAAATGGGTAGCAGCTTATTAATATAAAACCAAATTGAAGTTTTCAATAACTTTTTATATGATAAAATTTCACTACTCGCGATATGCTACCTGAATGAAGAAAAGTGCAAGCAACAAATACAAACCAGTTCTAGTCTTCCCATTGAACGTGACATCAATGAGGCCTGTAACCGGTGGGGAGGCATTTGATAGCCTTGTAACAGTTATTGATCCGGCTCCGTTATTCAAGGTCGAGGTCGCAGAAGTACTGGGGTAAGCCAGTCTTCCACCTGTAACCTGTACAACAGAAATAAATTAAATGCATGCAATAAAATACATTGGAATTTATAATCATTTAAATGCACAGTGCAGTTTCTTAACTGGAATTAGTTGAATTTACCCAAAATTTATCCCTGTGTTGACGATATCGAAGAATCAAAACTGCAGGAAACACTAATTTATATCATTGTATCTCGAAATATGTGTCACATATTTGCGTTCTAATTTTGAATCGCCTTCTTTTAAATTTAACTTTACAAAGTAAGAAGATATAATTTAGAGTTGAATGATGCATGTTGATACACATTATACTTACTCTTCCGTTTGCAAGCTCAAAAAGAGGAAACTCATTTCCACAATCGAAAGGTTTTAATGTGACTTCATACAACGTGGTGGATTTAGCTATAACGCTGATTTCATTGATAAGAGCTCCGTTTGGTCTTGATGGAGGAAGACGCCTCAGAGAAACCTCTGAAAATATGGTATAATGCTATCAAAATTTGACAGTAAAATAACTATGATATTAGTACCATGTATATACATGGCAATAATAGAATGAAATCAAATGAAGGGAATGCATCTCTGTGGAGAATGATAGGTATAATAAATCTGTCTAGAACACGAGTGAGTCTTTCATTGTATAATAGAATAATCTTCATAAAAAGATAACCTGCATACTAGATAAAAGATTTTCAAGTAAATAAAAAGATGTAAAGCGCAGTATACGGAAGTTAATATACCGATAGTTTGTTCTGAGAAAGAGTTCTTGTAAAAAAATTAAATTAATGAAATGCGTGTTTACCTATTTAACGTAATGACAGAGAAGTGAACGCTGAGAACCGAACTCTGAACGTGCACATGTCTTATTGAGTGTGATTATAACTGGAACATATGCCTAGTTGATGTTTCACGGTCTTTTAACAACAGTTATTAAAATACGTCGTTTTAAACTGTGTTTGAAATTGTCCCGAATATCGTAGACAATAACCCCGCGCCATGTCTCAGGGGCAAAAATAACAATCAATAAATATTTCCGCTGCATATACTTGCAACATTCAATTGGTCAAATACTATGTCAAAGGCTATAACGGAAATATCATGTTTAAAAATTCATCTATTTTTTAAATACTTTTACATGTACCTAAGAGAGAAAATCAACCACAAAAAACCCCCGAATATTTTCAATGTTTAAATAAGTCGCAATGGGATTCGGGAAACTGAACACTAATTAGAAGTGAAACATGAAAACAAAATGTAAATAAGCAAAGTCCTTTTAAACTACTGTGTTAAAGTACATTTTTCAGGACAAGAAAGTGCGTGGCAAAAGTTATAAAAGATTACGGTTGTGCAAGAACTCAGTCAATATGACACAAACAAATTAACCACAAATCATAATTTGACATATTGATAAGACAACCACAAGTTATAACTGAGTATGAGTAATCACTGATATGCTTACGGTCATTTACAATTAGTATTTAACGTTTCCTCGTCTTTTCAAGATCCAATATTTTCATAATAAAACCGATCACGACTTACATATGTTTTTACAAGCATATATTGATGAAATTGGCGACATCATACGAGTATAATGTTGTGAAAGCACCTTTGTTAAAAAGAAGGCGTCGAATAAAAACACATTTTTTCTCAAAAAAGTATAACTTATGAGGTATTTCGTTATAAGATTTTACTGTCACGTCGGTTAATCAGACAGCGTTTACATATTGTGGAGTTTAACATAGTCTCATTTGCGCTAAAACCGGTTTATGGGAACTTCGAAAAGCCTGTTTTGCCATAACAATAACCCTTGGCAAAAGATTGTTAAATTTTAACTGTGTAATGCCAAGAATACTTCAAATCTTACCTGGATCAATGGTAGTTTCTTTCCGGCCGATAAAGACCGAGTCGACATATCCCGCCTGGTCTTCGTTCAGACTGTGAACACGGACTTCATCCAGACGGTGTTCGGTACCAGTGGGGAACCGAGCATACACAGTATCGTATAGATTTGCACAGGTATAATACCAATTCTCGGATCTGCAAACATAAGTCAGCGTGAGGTGTCAACAGCAGCTATTGGAGTGGTCCATATAAGCAGATAAAGATATTTTTGCAACTTGAAAAAAGTCTTAGTATTCAAAGCAAATGTAGAGCCAAATGCTCCATAATAACATGTAGACTTTCATCTTAAAGATACATGGTTTGTGATGAACATCATGAGCTAAAACAAAACATGTTCACAACAAAGCATTTATTAATGTCAAGATTAAAGTAAAATTTAATCATAAACGCTTTGAAAACTACAAGTATGAATATGGACTCGTTAATTCGAATGATTTGCACTTTAGAATATACTTCAACACATTTTCATTAACAGTCAAAACGAAGTGTAAGGTTGTTTCTTTAGCTTCAAGTATTGCAAGTTTAACAGAGGCAGTGGCAAAATAATATGTCACTAAGAGTTTTCTATTTGTCATAAAAATAGTTTATATCATATTCATATCATTGGCATATATTACATAAACGAATACTGCTGGATCCTTTTTGCACAATGATGTTTCATACTGTTATTCAATTCTTCACTAATTGTATTGCACCTACGTAGTTTCAGAATCCGTTTTAAAACTGTGTTCATGATAGATGACTCTCGTCTGAACCACCTGGTCAGTGTCCTTGTAGGTTACAGTCGCTCGAATGAAATTTTGCAAGAATCCCTTGTAAGCGAAGCAAAGCTGAAATGATATAAATGTAATATATACATTGAGTTTTATTAACGTTTTGCATACAAAAATGTTCAGGTTACCTTGATATCGAAAAAAACGTTTTAAAGGTAATGTTAAATAGATGAAAATGGCACGACAAACATAAACATATTGCAGGTTCGGTTTCATTGGTTTCATTGAGCCGATAAAGGCTAGTAATGGAAATGCATAACACTGCCCGCGCCGCCTAGCCCCGGGTTGCTTGCAACTCATCATTTACGCCAATAAAAAGGCAATTTTGATCCATCCCAAAAGATGAAGTGGTTATGGCTGGAAAATCGGTGTTTTTAGATTAATATTATTCCGTTTTTAGCGGGAGAAAACAATGGGAGGAACCGAATAAAATAGAATTTTGACAGGAGATCTGAGCATATAAACCTTGGATATCATTAATTGTTAAAATATTGGACAATGTTAAACGTTTAAATATTATTAAATTAGTGATTGCATATATCTCACTCACAGTGCCGTATTGAGACATCATGATACCAAGCTCCTTATCCTTTTTTCGATAAATTCTGAACGGGTTTGCCAAAACATAGCGCCCACAAAATGGTTCCGTGTCCTTTGTCCTTGTTCCAGTGAACTCCGTGGAGTCCGTCTCAAAACTTTGGTAGTACTTTGAAATACCAAGACCTTCGAACACTGAAGGACATTTTGCCTCGAACATGTTGTTGATTGCTTCCTCAAGCTAAAACACAAAATTGTATGTATATAAACCAATATTATAAAAGGTAAACATTTGAACAAATCAATGAAAACAATGCTATTAGACCTTTAAACATTTCTTATAAAAGCAACGCTAATATTATATGGCCTATTCAATTTGTAACGAACACACGTCTACCTTCTATATATTATATAGTTTGGTAGTTGAAAATACTTTGTATTTTTGTCTTGACACTTGACCAGGAATCTTTAAATAGATGGAAAGGGAACTTTAAAAGCCACCGAACACGACAAATATGAAAATATTGCAGGCTCGGTTTGATTGATAATGGAAATGCATATTACTGCCCACGGGTTGAGCGACACTCAATATTAACACCAATTAACAGTACACTTTAGATCCATCCCAAACGACGGTATGCATATGACGGTGAACATCGGTGACCGTGAGTAAAATCAAAGAAGTTAAAGAGAAAACTTACTGATGACGCAGACAGGGACGAGACAGAAAATGGAGCTGACACGACACCCTCTAAAGACAGGGCAACCGTTCCAAGATCCGGAGACCCTCTGGTGTTTTCCGTCACGGAGTAGGTCACGTCGGAACTGTTAGTAACTTTAATAACTTCAATATTTGGAAAATCTCCTAAAAATTAAATTTCAAAGTAGAGTATGTGAATTATTAATTATAAATTTGATGTATATTTAAACGATGAATTCTAAGACCTTCAGATGCTGTATCCATTCATTTTATTAAATAATGAGCATTTACGGAATAATAATTATTGAATTCAAAAAAAATCCTGGGTGGTCCAAAAGGAGTACACTGGATTCCAAACCAGTCTCAAATGCTAAGCATCTGATTAGCTAACATGGTGACTAGTCACACGAGAAAACATAACCTAGTACACCTGTTTTCAAAATTGGAGGTAAAACTTTACCATAAATGCACGATTTGTTTAAATATAAACATGCAGATTCATTTCTTTAAAATGTTACTCCTTTATTAAAAACATGAAAGTCTTATTTTCTCTAAAATAATATTCAATACAATAAACACACCACGATGAGAGTCGAATGTTAACTTATAAGTAGGAATGGAAGTCGGATTTCTTGCCACAATAATCGACTCTTCGGTACCAAATACAGGCAAGGCATTCAGTGCGTCTTGAATAGCGGCTTCACTCATATCAGTTGTCAATGGCTCTGTAAAATATAATATCAAGTTTGTTTACTGACATGCAAAAGCAAGAGAGACGCAATGTTGTTGGTCTTGACTGCAACAGCTACCTTCAGTAAATTGATTTTTTTCTGATGGAAGACCAGTGTTGCCATATTACTACTGCCATTAACAAGGGGTGATCGCCCATGTGGCTAGTCTTAACAATGCTCAGGCTTAAGGACGCGTTTTCACTTCGGATTAATAACAAAATATCAATTGCAATGGCATTTACATAATAATTTCAATAACTTTATTTACATCCTATAGCTTCAGCACAATCCAATTTATTATTATGTTATTATTTGTACATTTATCACTGTACTTCTTTCTATGAATTTTCTTTTTATATTATTTTCTGAAGTCTAATCGAATTCTATGAATAAGATAATTGTTCGGAAAAACATGTTTTATCATGTCTTGTTATGGACCAAATAAGGAATTCAAAATTGTACAGTTAGCAAATTTTAACTGTGTAACGATATAAACCGCAGCTTAACTGGTACATTTCCCTGTCTGAGCATGGGTGGTTATTTCTACCCTTGTCCTCTTTCTTGCTATCATTTCTTTTTTTCTTTGTTTTGCTTATTTCGCACGACTTGCAATGCGAATATTAAGTCGCTTTTTGATATGTTTATTTGTTAACATGTACCTGTATAAACTCCGTATAGTCCAAATCTAAATTTGCCTGCGGTATTAACTTCTACAGTTTGTACCTCATTCACCGACGTTTGGCTCGTAAACTGCTTAAACTGCAGACTCTACAATAAAAAAACAATGACTTTATAACATTGTAATGTTACTGACCTCTTTTTTGATGATCGATTATTGATGCTTTTTTAAAACTGATCATTTTATAACCCTACAGCTCCTTTACCCTCTGCTTTTAGTTTTTCGGGGAGATAGGGTTTTCTGAATATGGCCATTTCTAAACCACGAATGCATATTACCCTTTCAGTGAAACAACACTTAACGGTTAGTTCATTTTGTTCGGTTCTTAAACGGTATCAGTTGTTGAAAACCCTAGAATTAGCCGCTATGAGGGGTAATTTAGTGGTGCAGCTCGTCGACAGGCTGGGTTTCGAAGCTGCTGACCACGTTAGCTGATTACCCACTTGGTTAAGAATCCTGGACGGTGATATCGTTGCAGGTATCGACCCAACCAAATGATGAGGATGTTATATGCACAACAAAATGGGCACGATCGTCTCAAGTAAGACAGTAACATCTTTGCAACTTTAGGATACGATGTATCCAAAGACAATATCGTACAATAAACACCACTTTATCAATTATCAGTTTATCATGTGATAAACCAATGCTTACTTTATCACTCTACTTTTCGCGTGGGGAGGGTGTGTTCTATTGCTCAGGCCATTCCTGATTTTCAAATTTTTACATTGATTGATTTAATATAGTAAAAATCGAATCGTTGAAGCCTTATACCTGAATATCATATTTCACAGTGGACCTTATTTGTATGACTTGTTCTTCCTGTACAGCGTTGCCTGTCCATGCGCTCGTGAATTTTGTATCGTAATACTTGGCCTTCAGATGGACGAAAGAGTTCCCGGTGTTTTCGTAATGGACTACCTCTAGTAAGTATCTAGAAATATTTGAAGTTTAAGATAAAAATTGCTTTATTGTATGGGTAACATTATTTATAAATCCTGAATTTGGGTTAATAAATAACAAGGATGAGGAAGGTTAAAATGAGTTATTTTATTCTACGCATTTCACACCTCATGAAAAATATGTAAACTTCGTTAGTAAGTACGTATAATCACGCCCCAAATAAGAACCCGCGTTCTACAAAGATAGAACTCCCTCCTACGACCTATAGGAAATACTTCTGTTCTGCTAAAATCCAAATATACGTGTTTTTAAATTGCTTTCTCGCTTACGACTGGTATCTAGTTATCTAAGTGATGAAGTAAATGACACACCATGGAATGTATACAATTTTATGTAAGCTAATGACCTTAAATCAGCCTGAAATTGATAACTCTAAAATAAAGGTGGTTAGAGAAAGCATAAAAGAAAAAAAACAAGTCAGATTACAAATGAAATATTACATTAGAAAGTAAACCTACTTGGTGTTCTCATCAAGTGTTCTTCGTGATGAAGCCTCCCAAGCCCTTGACGATGTGACTGCAGCAACCTGTAAGAAAACATTTTAAAACTCGGATTAAAATTTACAATTATTTACGAGATCGAAAGGCTTTGCGCTAACTCGAGTAATATCGTTTATCTTGTCCATGAAATAACATCTTTATTGATAGTGTACTTTAATGGTATTGGCGATGAATCCCTATAACACATTATAAGCAAAGTTTGGGTATTTTACTCGTAATTGGGGCACGCCACGAGATAAGATCTAAGGTCATATATTTTGACATTTAAGTTGTTACTATATTTAGAAACTTACAATTATCTAGTATTTTCTCAAAGCTGGATATTTTGTTACACATTTTGACAACATCGTGTTTTTACCGTAAAAAGCATTACAAGTAATTCCGCCTGCTCAATTTTATGTCATTATTTAAGGAATTGACGTCGAGGCGCCCCATATAAATATACGCATATTCCTTTTACATTTGCATTTAAGTCTACTTACACCATCAACGTACAGCCTGGCTCCATCATCAGCATTCAAGAAGAACTGATATTCACCATTGTGAGGAGGTGTAAAATACGTTGTCATCCGAGAAACGTAGGTGTCCATCGTATCATTCGTGTCCATGTGGTATGTCTCATCCAGAACTTCGGTATTATATCCAGGGTCAGAACTCGTTAGCGATAAAATACTATCGAGGCTGTTCGCGGTTTTGCTTGTGGCCATCCAGTACTCAAAATTTACACCTCGGTTGCCTTCAAACCTTGAACCGGAGAAGTTAGGGTTTTCTGGAACCTTGCACGTGATGTACTGATCTATTTCAACCGCTAGTATATCACAAACTGCATCTGAATCAAGCAAAATAAATTTAATGAATACCGTTTTTTACTTTATTACAAAAAAATATTTTCTTTGAATATTATGTACTAAATAGATGAAAAAAAAAAAGAAATTTGATGGCCACCGAACACGAGAAATATCATATTATTGCAGGCGTATATTAAAAAAGATGAAATGGGAACTTTGAAAGTCACACAACACGACGGATATGAGAATACTGCAGGCTCGGTTTGATTAAGCCTGTTTAAGGGCAGTAAATGCAATTAATATTACAACCAACACCGCCTAGTAAGTTAATTTTAGTGAAATTAAGTTAAATTAAATTAACACTACTGAAAACAATTCTTCAACTGTAACTAGAACTTGAACATACCTCCAATAAATGCCTTTGGCTGCACATACGGAGCTCTGTCGTCAAAATAGTTTCCATAGATAGTAAGAGCAAGGCCACCGGCGACACTTCCGGCTGACTGACTTAGACTGGTTATGTCTGGAAAAGAACAATTTTCGTGTTAAATAAATTTATATTATAAAATGATATGAAATTTAGGCTAAGAAAGTATTTATTATTTTTATATCAATGATGACGTAATAAAGTCTGATTTACCTATTAACTGGCCTAGATTGAAAAAAAAAACAATGTACAGTTTGCAGATTTCCACATTTTAGAACTAAATGCATTTGAAAAGATATTTACTGACAGACAGTAAGTGTAACGCGCCTAAGTACCAAACGGAGAGACGAGACTGCTTTAGAACCCGAGAAATAGAGACTTTATTACTTAGTGTACCTTAACGTCTAAAACATTATGTACCTGTATAAGCTTGGAACATGTAAACCTGATCATTGCTTGACACGCGGTACAACTCTTTGTTTGGTTTAGATCTGGAAAGTAAATATTAATCATTGCATTACCTTACAACTTAATGTACATAATTTTGTTTTAATTTTAATAAACCAAGTTTCACTCTCGGTAAACGTACATTGACCTTAAATATATATTGTGTTAAAATTCAATTTCTATCAGACCTGGGTTCAATTACAATTATAATTTAATTAATTATAATTAATTACCTTTTTTCAAGTAATTGAATATAATTAATAATTGAAACAAAAATCAATTATTCTAATTGTAATTAATTAATTAAAATCCAAAAAATGCATTTTAATTGTCAATTAAATTGAATTACTCTTCAATTAGCATTCATGTAGCAGACAGTAACATGTGGCAAAACACAAGTTATTGTGCGGTAGTTATTGTCACCTGAGGTTAAAAATTTCACACTTGCTGCTCACTTTAAGAGGTGCTAATTTGGATATGAACCTGAAAAACTTGCTAGACAATGAATGAATATGAAGCCATACAATTACAAAACTAGTATCAGTAGCCTAAAGGAAGAGAATTTGTTTAACTGAAAGTTGCTACTATTTCTTACATTTATTATTCCTCTTTGTCAATGTTTGCTAATCCTATTTTTTGTTGCCATTGCAAACATATGATAGACAAGAAACCACAAAGCAATATTGAATTCATAAATTATTTATGTTTTCCCCCATGTTGTATGTAAATACCTGGGTGAAATAAAGTATGTTCTCTCTGTTCATCAATTCTACCAAGTGGGTAACTAATAAGTAGTCACAATCCAAGGTATAAAACATTACTTGAATTATGCACTTGGCATTTCACATTTGACAGTTAACCACACAACATGAATTCTAGCACATCCAAACACTTTGTATAATCAAAGGATACTAGTGGGAATATATTTAGCAAAATGCCATACTATTCGTCAAAATAAAAAGGCAGTCTTCATCAGAAATCTGTCTTCGATCATGATTCTGTTTGTGAATATATTTTCTATTTTGAATATAATTAAAAATAATTAAAAAATAATTAATTATTTTCCTTAAAATAATTGTAATTAATTAATTACTTATGGAAAAAGCAAGTAATTATAATTGTAATTTAATTGAAACACTTCTGGTTTAATTGTAATTAATTAATTACTTTTCAAAATAATTGAACCCAGGTCTGATTTCTATGTGTACGTTTTCTCAGATATTCTTTTGATCCTTATCGTTTCAGTTCGTGTTTATTAATTTGCGAGGTTGGGCGTGGTGAAATCTCTATCGACGACAGATGACCGACAACTAAAATAAAGTGATATAAATGTTTAAATTGCAAAAACCATTATTACAAAAATAATCTCGTGTAAAACGCTTGTTTTTATTCCAAGAGAAATTCAAAATACTAAAATTGTATGACATACCTTCCATAAGGCGATTCAATGATGAAACTGGCATTGTAGTAACCTGCAAGCACAAAGAGTCATTACATTTAATACTTTAATACTTAATTACCATAAATATCAATCCAGTCACAGAACCAATCTAGTCACAACACATTGTTTACCTTGCCTTTTCTTCTAGACAGTAAGAAAACAAACTATTCAATGCTTGTTTTCATAAAGCAAAATTAAAGATGTCAATCCGGGTACTTTTACCTATTTGCCATCACGTGAATCATTGGTGAAAAGATTCTTACTAAAGTAACAAAATGTATTTTGCACGTTTAAAATATCGTTATGCGTGATGAATCTTGATAAACATAATGATTATTGTGTAAAATATGAATGTTCTGGTTAAAATCATTATTTAAACACTGTGCTTAAGCACTGCAAAACAAAATAAAAAGAAGACTAACGTCTTACCCACAGAAGTGCCCTTGGTTTTACATGTTAGTGTACCATAATCGGATTCTTCGTCATTCAGTGCAAGACCATAACTGATATATAAGAAATAATTTAATTTTAAATTAAAAAGAATGTAGAATGGACTTCTTCACGTTAAATAACTAACTTAAAGACTTGAATTTACATAATTTAATTAAATTTACACATTTACACAAAAATCTTAATTCTTCAACTCAGTGTACATGTAGATGATTTATTAATTAAACTGACATAATAACATACATGCTACATCATTGTTACTGAAACACTTTATATCTTTGATGATTGTTAAACAAATACGGTTACCACTGCAATATAATGAGGTGCAGTGCAGTCCTGTTAAAACCGGTGCTTTCAGAACAAATAATCACACGTTAACGCCTTCAAACATCCTTTTTCATTTTTTAAGTAGAAGTTCGAAGGCGTAAATAATGCTAACTAGGTCGCAATGTTTCTAGAAGCTAGAATAGGGAGTGCAGCGTGATTTGTGGTATTAAAATAGCTATGCATTCAAACCTAAAATAACCTTCAACTATTTTATTCGCATATGTTTATTATTTTCACTAAACAAGTCACATGTAGCAGCAGCTGTTTTGAATTGTATTTAAATGTTTTATTGATACATACAATTCATCTCCATCTTTCAATCCACAGTCTTGAGGTCCAACATAGACTCTGGAATTTAAAGAGTATATTTCAATGCATTAACTTTGTGACTTTATATTTATGGAAACTTAATTACACGAAAATTAAATTCTAATATTTTAATAGTTATATACTAAACTATTTCTATAAGGAACCATAGAAGTGAAAACATCTTCTTATACTCATATACTCGTAGTTTCACTCATTTATTAAAGTTTCGGCGTTTTGGCCTTTGTAAAACTTCACAAAGAAAGTTTTCAAAAATCACGTTATAGTGATTTTTATTATAATCACGTTATAGTGATATACATGTAATTCTTTTATCCTACCCCTTAACGAGGACGTCATGCAGTTGCCGTAACAAACAAACAATTTAAGTTTCATAACTAAAAAGATTGTTCTACTGTCTTTCAGTGATCTTAAATCATATCAACACGTGATACCTTGTGATTTTCTCTGTCTTTCCATTCGTTGCTGAAGCCATGTTGCTGCCATATCGGTCACTGATTAATTTACCATACATGGTTACCAGGTCACCTAAGAATATGTATGGGAATAACTGATTTTATATGTATAAATAAAAATACTCGTCCGTAAAATGAAACTAGCCACGATTAATTTATAACAATACTTCGTGTCAGAAGAATAATTATTTAATTTATTTTATTGAGAGAATAAGTTAAGTGGAAATAGCTCTAATATATGGATTGATGGCTACTCCATATTTTAAAACACAATCAAACAATCACAATCACAAACAAATCAAAAATCTGATATTTACATTAAAGAATAATTGTAACAGTATTGATTAATGACAATTTCCTTATGATTATTATTACCAGTTCTAATCTATTATGTTTTTCACATTTAAATGACACTGAGCCATTAGAAATTGACATAGATTTTCATATGTCGTTGTTTTTATTACTAATATTTACAAAGTTTTACTGAAAACAATCTGTGTATTTCACGTTTTCACTTTAAACAGTAGTGTACTTTAGATTTTTTACATTGAAAATATACGAGTTTATTACATGAACTATAAATAGACGCAACGCGATTGGTCACACCCCCAAAATAACCGAGTCAATAAATCTAGATATTGACCCGCTTTCGCTGATATTGACCTGTCTAAAGTTTCCATCTTTTATATTATTTATAGTTCATGTAATAAATAGTTTATTATATATATTCATGTAATAAAACAGTTATTTACTTATTAGCTGGGAAATATGCTGTGGATATTGACCGCAAAAATCGTTATTGACCTCGGCTATCGCCTCGGTCAATAACGATTTTTTAGGTCAATATCTAAGCATATTTCCCAGCTAATAAGTAAATAATTGTATAATACATACCGGGTTTTCCGGACTGAGGGGTAAATGTGTCGATGCTTGGTGTATTTGACATTTGTGGCTGCAATTTAAGTAAGATTAACTTAAATACTTGCCATTGGCCAAATGTGTGCAGTTTTGCAAAGACAAGGTAAGATGTTAAGAGAACCTGTCCAACTATAAAGAAAATTATTTATGGAGAAGTCAGTGTTTTCTGAATGTGGCTATGCGCAGTTCACTTTCTTATGAATATTATAGAATAATTTTCATGAAGATTATTTGATAAGAGACAAATGATCAGAAAATTCTAACTAAATGATAGAATTCAAAATGATAACCTTACTACACTGAAACGTGTTGATACAATTAGCCACAAACAAATAACATGCGATTTACATTTCATGATTAAAAATATTTTAATGTAAAACAGAACGAAGTACTGCAGTAAATTGCGTTTCTGTCATTAAATCATATTGCAGCATTTTCAAGTTGTCGGCACGAACATAAGTTAGCTTTAAATAAAAAGCTGAAAGTTCAAGGTGATGAGAGCTCGGTGACAGTAACCACTAAGTCATAGACAGTCGCATTTTTTTAAATATTTGATCTAGAAATTTACTTCATAGGGGCATTTGGTAACCACTATGTCATTGACAATATAACATAGTTTTATTAAATATCCAATACCCTATTGTTACCATATAGGTGCATTTGGCAACCACAAAGTCATAGACAATCGAACATAGTTTTACTAAATATTCAATACCAAAAGAAAATCTTATAGGGGCATTTAGCAACCACTAATTCATTGACAGCCAAACATAGTTTTATTATATATTCAACACAAAATTTACCTTATAGGTGCATTTGGC
Source organism: Corbicula japonica (assembly GCA_038501625.1). NCBI lineage: Eukaryota > Metazoa > Mollusca > Bivalvia > Venerida > Cyrenidae > Corbicula > Corbicula japonica. The sequence goes on from JAZAYU010000026.1 coordinate 6,501,319, forward strand.
AACCACTCAGTCATGGACAATCGAACATAGTTTTATTATATATTCAACACCCAAAATTTACCTTATAGGTGCATTTGGCGACCACACACTCATGGACAATCAAACATAGTTTTAATTAATATACAAAATTCATTTTTTACCTTATGGGTTCATTTGGCAACCATTATGTCATGGGCTGTCAACAAAAGTTTGATAGTCAATATCCAAGTATTACCTTATAGGTGCACCTGGTACTTGTTGGTTCGCCTCCACAGAGTTTATCATCAGTTACGGCTTCACCGTCTACAACCAGCTTTACGTAATGATCTTCTTCTGACATGCCACTGAGTACATAATAAAAACGGTGACGTTAGTTTTTTTTTAAAGAAATGTCATTAAATTTGTGTCAGCTAGTCAGCAGTGTCTCAGTATCATTTTTAAGTGTTGCTGTTATGCAATTTAATTTTGCTGGAATTAAACATTAAACTTCATGAGGAAGCCGCAAGTAATATTTTCGCGAGCGCATACACTCTCTGTTCTTTATGAGTTCGCGCATTTATACATTAGTCTACCGCATTTTCTATACAATTAAGACAACAGGTTAGCGCACTGTTTCTTATTAAAATAAAAACTCCTTATACACATCAGCATTTCAAAGTTCGCAGGCTAATTTGGGAAGCATTAGAAACTGTTCATACTGTCAACGACTAAAACCCCTGTTACAGCTTTTTTCCTAGTCTGTTGGTATTAATTTCGATTTCCGCCTAAGATACAGTTCCTTAGAATACCAGCAATCATAATATCTGTAGCATATATATACGTCGGTTGGTATATATCGGTCGGAACCTCTAACGATCATAAGACAAACAGTCATACAGACAAATATTTGGCGCTAACATCTGGCTGAAAATGTTAAAGATGTTCATTTTACCCCATAAGATTGTGTAATGTAACATCTTTTTTTCATACCCCTAAATTCCCAGCGGTAAGCTCAAGTGACAAACATATACTGCGATAGCTGATGAGTTAACAAAATGATAACAAGGGTACCAACCGAGGAGTATAGCACTGTACTTGAGTTTCGGTGCAGCCATCTTTATGGACGACACAGGCGTGTTCACTTCCAGACGACCCTACCAGGTAGACTTTGTTCCCTGTATTGGGGTCGTCATTTTGGCTATACTGGTCTTTCGAGAAACCTGTTAATGGAAAATACCAAGAAAATGTTTGGAATTTTACCTACCTTGTTAGGCGAATATAGATAATAATGCACGTAATAATAATCATACTCTAGAATATGCTTCAACATTCATTCATTAACAATTATTAAGATTATTCTTCAAAATATGTGATGTAAGAAACAAATAAATCTCAAATTTCATTTCTAATCGTTTTCCGTATTTACCGTTAGATGATATTTTTATAATATCAACTGCTTAGTTAGTCATGTGTTTTCTTTTGAACATGTATGTGCCATGTTCTCAACTTTCCTACTATTTATTTATACTTATTGCATAAAACATATAAATAAATATGCTATAACCCGCCCAAGCGTTCATTCGGGTTTAGATCATTGAACCGTAAATAATTATCTAACATAAGAGTGGAGAAAGCAAACCCAACAAAATAGTTACCATTTCCGTAAATTGTCAGCCGAGTTTCTCCCGCAAGACTTCCATATCTAGGCTGAACTTCATCAACTACCGCCCCTGAAGATAAAATGAGTTAAATGAATTTTGAGTGACCTTGCAGAATATGTGAGGGTTTTGTACGAGCTCTAGATTCGTCGAAGTTTTATTATACTTTTCTTTATTTCCAAAAACTATTTTTATTTTGAAGCTCAGTTGAATGATTATACTCAGAGAGGTAGGTTTGTGAATGCATAAATTTTTTATTATCATTCAATGGTGACTACTTATTGTTTGTATCAGTAATGTTATGTTAATGTGTTGTTCGGTGTTATTCAGTATAGTTCTCAGGAAATTTGGTAATTGTGTACTTAATGACTGAAATCACCTGGTGGTGGCTAAATCTTCATTTCTAAGTATCCTGTGACAGGGTTCGGACGAGACTGTTGAACTTTTGATACATTTATTTCATAGTTAATGGTGTTTTTCATAGTTATTATCTTAAGTATCGATAACCGTATGTTATATAAGGCTAAACATGGTTACTTGGGTTCAAATGGGTTTAGACAATTTCATATTTAATTAAATTTTGGTGAAATTGAAAGGCAAAATGTAAACTGTGGCACACTTTTGAGCTTGACAACAAACTTAAAACGTCATAAATAAGTTTAATTGATTATGGATACGTAGACAATCAATTTGTGCTCTGTTTATATAACCAGGATTGACTTTTTTCAGACAAACGCGATTTAAATTTGTTGAACTTTTCACTGATGATATATAGTTTAATGTTACTTTTCTGTAACCCCGACTGGTTGTCAAGTTTTTAAAGCTGGTAGTAGTTCATTGTTAGGATTATAAAACATTGATACAGCTATTCCGATTCGTGTCAACAACGGAAGGATGAAAGTTCTGATTGTAAAAATAATAAGGTAAATTGGGTGCATAACCACCAGAAAGCGAATGATATTTTAAATATATGTATAGTAAACCATTTAAATATTTGTCTTATGAAATGTATATGTACTACTCAATTACGTTCTTTGTTACATTTAATAGCATTTGACGGTCAACGATTTGATGACGTCTTTTTATTGAAATAAGATTAGGAATACAGGATTAAAGTGCTTGTCTTAAATTAAAATAATAAATTCACCTGCGTGACCCTTAAGCACAACTAGCTTTGTCTATTATATGTGCCATAAATTTCAACTTGCTGACCTCAAAACTTATAACTAGACATCCACATAATAACTGGGTCAATCCGGAACGAAATTTTGTAAGTCTTGTGTAAGATAAAAAAAACCACCAAATTTAGGTTGTCAGCGCTCAGTTGATTTGTTATTACACTCCTAGGAACAAGCAAAAGCATTAATACAGTTTTGAAATAGATAAAAAATGCAATAGTTCCGCCCATTTGTACATCGTTTAGGGCTACCAATTCTTTTATTTGCGGACCATACGCAGCTGTATATGGAATGGTATTAATCTTAAAATACAACATTGAAGGATTCATGTTCACCGCCATATGCACACCATCGTTGGGGATGATGGATCAAAATTGTGTTTTGGTTGCAATATCGAGTTGCGCTCAACTCGGGGCTAGGCTGCGTGGGCAATAATTTGCATTTCCTTTACTGTCCATTAACAGACTCAATTAAATCGAGCCTTCAATATTTCCATGTGTGGTGTTTGGTTTATTTCAAAGTTCCCCTTTCATCTATTTGAAAGCCACTAAACGCGTCAAAATTAAAATTGTTGCAGACTCGGTTTAATCGAGCCTGTTCATGGGCAGTAATGGGAATGCATATTAATGTCCACGCCGCCTATCATGGATTAGAGAGCTACTCAATATTTATACAAACTTACGTATCGTGCTCAACGGCCTTTAATATAAGTATCTTACATGAGTGTGAGGGGAAGATGGAAAAATCTGTCACCGTCTGTTTTGCGGGAACGAGGCTCTGCCGAGTTTCCGCAAAAACAGTTCACCCGAGGTGACAGATTTTTCTATCTTTACCGAATGTCTCATGCAAGATACTTTTTCTTGCATACCTTTTTCTGTTTATAACGTTTGTATACATTTATACAAACTAAATTTTATTTGCTTACTCTGAAAGATTGGCGTTAACGCAAACCTTTTTTTCTAAATGACGTCACTAACTTGAAAATATTACGTCAGATACTTGAAGACGTGACGTCACTCATGTAACACGCGAACGTTATCTTTTCCCTAGGGAAAAGATAGATTTTCTTTCCCTGGTAAATCACGTGGAAATACTTATCCGGTATGCAAGAAAGTTGGTGAATGATAACAGTGCTGATTGAATGTACGGAGAAACTTTTTAAGATTATGAAATATTGACATAGCTATTTGGAATTGCTTACATGACGGTAAGACGAAAAATTTTGTATATGATGACAGTAATGATTGAATGTACGGAGTGACGTTTTAAGAGTATAAAATATTGACATAGCTATTTGGAATTGTTTACATGACGGTAAGACGAAAACAATTGTAAATGATGACATTAATAAATGAATGTACGGAGTGACTTTTTACGATTAAAAAAATATTTACACAGACACAGCTATTCGGAATTGTATAAAAAAAAACGTAAAAGGAAAGTTCTGATAGTAAAAATATTGAGGTAAATAAGGTACATAGCCATTAGAAAACGAATCAGATTTTAAATATATATTTAGAGAATATCTTCTTCAATATTTATCTTATGAAATGTAAATATAATTTTCAGTCCTATATCGTCCTTTGTTATACACTGTAATTAAATAACATTTGACGGTCACTGGTTTGATGACGGCCATTGATAGTGATTAGATTAAGCATATAGGATTAAAGCATATGTCTTAAAATAAAATAATAATTTCAACTCTGTGACCCTAAAACAAATATAGTCTCATCTTCTATATGTGCCATGAAATAAATTCAACTATATGACCTCAAAACCTAGACTTGTACTTAGTAACCGGGTCAATCTGGAACGGAATTCTATAAATATATATCAATTAAACTTTACTTAGGTTTTCGGCGCTCCATTGATTCGTATGAAAATTCCTTGCAACAGCAAAAGTAGAAGCAATAAAAACATTTTAAAATAGATGGAAAGCCTTCTAGTTCCGCCCAATATTTGATCGTTTAGAGCAAACACATTCTTTAATCTAGGGACCATTCGCCGCTGTTCATGGAATGGTATAAATCTGAAAATATCGCATTGAAGTTTTCATGATAATCTCCATTTTTACACACCGGCTCTTTTGTTTGCCGTAGGTTGATAATTTTGAGAAGAACCTGCGATAACAAAAGAATTCACGAGAACAGGTTGTTCCATGCACGTGGACGGGTTGTTCTCCGAAAAGAATTACCCGTCCACGTGCAAGGAACAACCTAGTTTCGTGCGAATATTTAAAAGGATTAAAACAATACAAAAAAGACACACATTTTTTTACATTTTAAGCACTAGAACAAAGGAAGTAAAATTAAAACACCGCATCATTTTATGTTATTTTCTTTTTATAACCCAATTATATAACACTTACAGTAACATATATATTGATAAAAAAAAGTTCGTTTAACATGCATTTCTTTTAGTACCTTATTGTCATTATGTATAGTCAGGTTTCAGTAATTTCAGTAAGTATAAATCGTAGAATAATGAACATGTATACACATTTATGACAATATTCCAATTTATGAAAAAAAAGTCGAGATTTTAAGCTCCTTTTCAAATATCGTTTAGTAAGCTTATTCAAATATCATGTATATATTGAAGTGAATTCGAAGTTGTAAAACACATTTTGTCTTGTTAAATTTTTAGCACTTGTGTGTTCGCTTTATTTTCATCGCTTGACAGAGGAGGAAATTGAAATCTGACACTTGCCTTTTTTCTTTATATACTACTAAAAGATTGCTAAGCGCCAATAATATTTTTGTACATGTCATCTGGTGTATGCCAGTTATAAGTTTTATTTTTTATTTATTTTAATTCACCTAATTAATGACTGATTTGACAAATGTTTGTTGTAATATGTTTAAGGTGTTCATTTTGAATTTGAAATGGATATCGGGGATGTGCACAAATCAATGTTATTGCATATAATGAAGACCTTCCCTTAAAACTGACGACCCTTTAGGAATGCTGTGCAACTGAGCACATGATTTTACAAAAGTGTGCTTTTTTCAATAGACAAATAGAATACCAAGTAGTTATTATTATAAGTTGTAGGCCTTGTCAAAGGCTTGAAAAAAGCATGTTCGTGCATATTCTTGGGTAGTTTTGAAAGATACAGTTTAAAATTTTTTAACGCCGCACATTTTAACTGAATGAAATAGTGATCGAATGAATGAGCGCGTGAATTGTTCAATTTCCGCATCAATATGACTGAAATACTGTTGACAGGGGGTGTTAAACTCAACAAAAAGTATGATACGTAAATAATGACGCTAACCTGTATGTATTTTGTGACAAAAACTTTCGGCTGCTCAACTCTTCAAACAAATCTGATGCTTGGGACAAACTTTCATTCAAATCCTAGTACTTGCATGTGTCTAAGGAGTGTAAGTCGGATATCAACCTCGTACATAGGTGTTTCTGTGTAGAAAATACCTGGCCACGAGCTTCATGAAACACCTCGAGCGCTTCGCGCTCTCGGTGTCACAAGAAGCTCGTGACCAGGTATTTCCTACACAGAAACACCTCGTACTCGGTTGATATCCTATACGTATACCGTCGTTTGGGATGGATAAAACTTGTAGTGTTTATTTGTCTAAATATTGAGTTGCGCTTAATCCGGGGCTAGGCGGCGTGGGCAGTAACATGCATTTTCATTTCTGCTCATGAACGGACTCTATTAAACCGTGCCTTCAATATTTCCATGTGTCGTGTTCAGTGACTTTCAAAGTTCCTTTTCATCTATTTGAAAGCCATTTAATAAAACGCGAAAAAAAAATCAAATTGTTGCCGACTCGGTTTGATCGAGCCTGTTCACGGGCAGTAATGGGAATGTAAATTACTGTCCATCCCGCCTAGTCATGGGTTAGATATTATTCAATATTTAAACAAACTTAAATTATGCGTCACATGTTGAACGGCCTTCAAAGTTATTAAATGATATCAATACTGATTGAAAGAGCGGGAAGACTTTATGAGGTTATAAAATATTGACACAGCTATTCAGAATCGTTTAAGAAATGGTAAAAGGTAAGTTCTTAATGTAAAAATAGCAAGCTAAATTAGGTACTTAACCATTAGGAAACGATTCATATTTTAAATATATATTTACAGTATACCTTCAAATATTTATGTAATGAAATGTATATGTATTTTTCAGTCCAATATCGTCCTTTGTTATACTTTAATAGCATTTAACGGTCAATGGTTTGATGACGTCTTTTTTTTGAAAAACGATTAAGCATACAGGATTGAAGTGATTATCTTAAATTAAAATAATAAATTCAACTGTGTTACCCTAGAACATTACTAGCCTTGTCTTTTACATATGCCATTATTTAACTTTCTGACCTCAAACCTAAAAGCTAGACCAAAGTCTTCTACCTTATAACCCGGTCGTTCTGGAACAGAACTAAATGACACCAATTACACCCAACATAGATTGTGAACGCTCAGTCTATTCGAAATTGCACTCTTTTGCAATATGAAAAGTTAACAACTAATTAATTAATTATTTGATTAATACAATTTGAAATAGATGGAAAAGGCACTTTGAACGCCATCAAACACGACAAATATATCAAAATATGCCAGGCTCGGTGTGTTTAAGCCTGTTCGTGGTCAGTCATGGTAAATTGGTAATGCATATTATCTTCACGCCGCATAGCCCCGGATGGGAGCCCTACTCAATATTTATAAAAAAGTTATTGTGCTCAACGGCCTTCAGTGTTGGAAAAACTGTGAATGTACGGGGAGACTTTTTACAGCCGCTAAACGGCCTAAACAACGCTTCTGTGATAGTAACTAGACGGAATGGTCCTTTTGAAAGTCACCGAAAACGACAAATATCCAAATGCTGATTTGCGATTTTAACGTTAAATTTGCTATCATGGTTCAAACCCGATCTGGTGTGTCCTTGGCTTGTTCAGGATATTCGGAATTTACTATTAAATCACAAAAACAACATATTAACCACTTCAAAAATGAAAACTATTGGCTTCAATTCATATACTGAATTCAAATTTTAAAAAAAAAATGAGCCAAACAGTTGTTTGAATATTTAGCAGTGCATAATCGTAGTTTCAATGCCCTAAAGTGACTATGCGGTAAATAGCGTTCAAGACGTTGACACAACAAGCGACATTGAAGTTTTGTAAATGCAAATTGAACCAATATGCAATGGTTTTAATTTGATTAAGCAAGATATAAACAATTGCCAGTTTGGAAAGATAAGATCATTCTTTCGGTTTAAATATTGAAAGCGAAAACAGAAAATGACATGCAAAATTTCAAAAGTCTTCCGAACAGTTTTGTTTAACCAAAGTTTTAGTCGGATCCCCGACCACACGGTTAATAATTTTTATTCTTAATTCATGACACATCCTTTTTATTGCCTTAAAAGTTAAAACCAATAATAATTTATTATTACATATATGAGTAATTATGCACGAATCTTTATTTATTGCTGTAATTTAGGGATTAAAATAAATACAATTTCAAAAGAAACTTTCACAAAAACATATGCATGTATTAAACAAGACCCTACTCAAGGTTATAAGTTCAATCTCCTCTTACTGAATACAAAGCGAACGCTGTACTGTTGATTTAAAAACCACAAGGCTTATTAACAACTCGCTATATCTTTACCACATACATTTGTGGTGTTAACCACGAATTTATTTATAAGAATATTTCTTGATAATATACGCGTCAATGTAACTACGTTGCTTCAATGTTAAGCTTAGCGGTCCTTTTCTGTTCATGTCAAATTGAATAAGACAACCACAGCGACTTATTAATAACACGCTATATCTTTACTACATACATTTGTGGTGTTAACCACGACTTTATTTATAAGAATATTTTCTTGGCAATATACGCGTCAATGCAACTACGTTGCTTCAATATTTAGCTTGGACCTCGTTTTTTTTGTTCATGCCAAATTGTATACGTTGTTATGTAATCCTTAAATATATTTAACATTCATATATATTTTGGTTTATGTATGTGATGAAAAAGCTTTTAAAACATTCACTATAAATAATTTTAAAAATACTGCACACATACCATCACACAAGATTTCGATTGCTATGCATGTAAAGATTAAACTTTCCTATAGGTAAACACAGGTAAGCATGATTTATATGCTTTTTGCACGGGTAAGTGATCACATGACGCAATGGTATTACACTTTATTCAATTTGTAATAAAAATACATCTTTTCTGCAATCGTCTTATTTTTTATGGTAAAAATTAAAAAAAAAGTTTAATTATTAAAAATGCAGGAAAAATTATAATATCACTTTGATATCTCATCATTGTCAAAACAATAATGCTGTCACATTAGGTAGGCATTTTAGATGAATGTTACAGCGAATCGAATTCCAGCTAAAACAAATTGATAAGCTAATTATTAATACATGTATAATATCAATTGTTTCCCGTGTACATTAATTTTAATAATGTTGCATCATTTAAGTTCGCGGGTACGAATTTTTGCTTTAAATCTACAAAAGATATATATTTTCACGGTCATAACTTCCAACAATTCTATCTTTCTTAAAATATGTAATACAAATGTTCATTTATAACACGGTATGACTTTGTATGGGTGTAAGTTCGCGTTTAACCCATGCATGACAAACGCGACATTTAAATCCGCGCGAACTGTAACGATACCGCAGTATTTAATTTAGAAATTATCAATAGCTTCCAGTGATTTATCGCAGGATAATTCACGGGGCGGAGTTCAGATGCGTAAGGATATATCACGAGGGGCTTAGCCCCGATTGATATATATCTATGCAGCTGAACGACGCCCCGTGATTTATCCTGCGATAAATCACCGGAAACTTTTTATTATTTCAATTCTAACAAGACATATCTGACTGAATAAGCGAAATATTTTAACTCAATTTTAGCGCGTTGTAATAAACGCAAATGGGTTATAAAGTCGGCAGTTAGAGTTTACTCCCTAAACATCTACATAATTCAAAAACTGATAAATATTCAAAGATTGAATAACCAACTTTAATACATGTCCTTCCAACCGAGCATCCAACACTCTCCAGTCGTCGTTCGAACCGTATTTGTCATTCCAACGCTTTAATACTGCACAAGGAAATAACATGTAAACAACGGACGTGACGTCCTTTTAATGGCGCGTTAACGTCACCTTAACGTTGCCGCAAAATAGCGGGAAATAATATTTTAGTATTTTATGTAAAAATATACAAAAATATTATTCTATTACTGTGGTATCATCATATTACGCGCGTGTAAAAATTTCGCGTATTATGTACTTTCTTAAATGCGCGAAATTAAATTCCAGCGAAAAATACAATTGTCACGTGATAATTTTATACCGATCGGTGTTAAGGAATAGCCGTGCCCACGCGCGGTGAATTATCGTGTAATAATTCACAGCAAATTCAATGGGAAAAACGTCAAGTCGTGTTAGAAATTGATTTATTGGTCAATCAGCTTATTTATAAAATAATCCATAGGTAGACCTTTGGCGTGTTTTCTTGATTATCGCAACTTAAATCGCGATCATTTATTTACCGTACAATTATGCAATGATCTTCGTATTAACTTATGTAACAAGTTATTTTTATCGTGATTCAACATGTTTAAGTCGCGACGATCACGAAAAAAAGCTATCCGATTAATAATTTTTATTGCACAATCTTAAGCACAATAGACTTAAAAGTTTATGATGTAATCTATGTAAAATTAAAAATATTTAATGAATGGATTTTAATTGGATTCCTAAAATATGTCACAAATTTCTGCAGGAGATGCTTGACTTCGAAGGGGAGTATCGGAATATTTGAAAGTTTATCATAATTGCAAAGATCTATAAATTTTCTTCACATTAGTTTAAGAATTTTGAAAATCGGGCCGTAAATAACTAAAAAACGCCTGTCAGAAGCTTGTTATTTAATGGCGTTGGCTTGTTGGAGGCAGCTATTTTGAATGGTGACCATTAACATCATCAATTCTTGCAAACAAAATGATGTAAATAATAATTAAGAAACTCTCAATAAAATATTATGTGAAGTTTAAGTGTAAGTATTTCCTTTCAAAATTCTACTAAAAACTAATTCCTTAACGAAAATATATTAATCAAAAATCGTTTTGTGCACATAAATTGGTTTCACTGGTCACCTTAAAATGATCCTAAATATACATTTTAGTCAACATTGTGAACCATATCTAAACAGCAGGTTTCAAGTTGCCTTAACTTTGTACTGATATTCGTGGAACTGGACTTTATTTATTATTACTCATTGACGATTCCGCGTCGACATTTCTACCGCAGAAAATTACCGTGGTAGCAGAATGTTACACAATTGAAAACTACAATATTTAAAATTTCGAAAACGTCGTTAACAAAAAGCCACAAAATGTCGTGCCCATGGTATATTTGCATCCGTAAATTACGATGGTCATGCGGTTTGCCAATTTTACACAACCGGACAGTAAACAAATTGTGTCAATGTCCAGGCATTGGAAACAAATAATTTATTTCTTTTACAATGTAAATATAAAATGACGACAAAATATCAAACACAAATTTTATCATTGAATTTATGACTTAAAGTTTCAAATTTGTTACAAATTCGTTTTGTTTTTCGTGTTGTTGTTGTAACTATGTTTAATGTAAATGTAATTATGTTTAATTCTTAATATTATATTCGCAAGTTTGATATAAAGCAGTTTGCACATGAATATAATTTTTAATCATCTTATGATAAAATGAAGAAATAATATTGTGTATGCTTATTTTTTTTGGCGAATTTGGGAATGCTACGTTAAATTTTCTAAATATAATTTAGTATCATTTTAAACCGAAGAATCAACAGTCTTACCATCACATACGAACGTATGAAAAACAAAGCTCCATAAAATCAATTCCGAAATTCCTACGAGTATATCTTTGTCCCTACGTCTCATGGTACCTTTTCTTGTTAAACATTTGGATCTTAAGTGCACCAGTTTTATCGTCAATTAATAAGAGTACCTGGCGGTCAAAGTTACACAACAATAGGATTACCGGACTTCCATTTTTCTGATTTCACAGTTATTATTAGATTATTAAATCTGACGCACATTAGGTTAAGGCATGTTTAAATTAGTAATTGATAGGTAATGGAATTTTTTGTCGGCATTTTAAATTTGAACTTAAAGAGAACTATGTGCAAAATATGTTCTACCGCAGAAATTACTAAAACATTTCCTGAACTAATAGCTTATTAAAGTTTATGTTAATTGTATTATAATTGTAATATAATAATTGTAGTACAGATAAAGTTATTATTTGAATACTTAAAGTGTCGTGGTTGTTGTTGGCGTTGCTGTTGTCGTTTCTGTTGTCATTGTTGTTGTTAATCGACCTATTGGAAAAAAAGAATTTTTCATTATTTTTTTGTACTTTGTTATGTAATTCAACATGAGGTTATATTTCCAAAAAAGATTATTATTTTTATTGTAATTATTTTTATTATGATTATTAAGATTAGTGTTATTATTGTTATTTTTTCTATATGTTGCATATTGCCGTTAGGGAGATTTTGATATTTTGTATTTTTGTATCAATAACAGTGCAATGATGAATTGTCATAGCACCTTATTATCTGCACGTGAATTTGTTCAAAATGTGTCAGTTTAACAAATTTAGATGCACAACTGTTACCATAATTATAAGGACTGGTGCAAACGCTATATTGACCTGATTGATTTTTGTAAGTACTGACCTAAATTTCAGAAAAGTTATATAATGTGCTTGCAAAAGCACCTGTCCGAGCACGTGACATTGTACGTAACGATAAAGAATTATGAAAGACACTCATTATTTCAATGGCAATAACTGCAATAAATGCTAATGTAAACAAATTGAGATTTCCTACAGGCAGAATTATAAGTATATCTTCAAACGTAAGTGGCATTGAAATTTATTAATCCACTGCCATATACAATGGATTATTCTGAAATTAATCTTATTCAAGTATTGAAGTAGGTCAGTCAACCTGGCACACTGTTACAAATCACCGGTAGAATAAACGATGACTTCTTTTGCAGATAAACAGCCCAAGGAATTTTCTGTTTAATAAACTAAGGTGGCATTTACCTCTCTGCAAATTAGATTACATATAACTCATACTTATTACATAACAAGAATATTTTTCTCTTGTCTGCATAAAGATGCTGCAAATGTGTTGCGTGCGTGATTGTGTGGTAATGTTTACTTAAATCAGTGTTTTACATACAGTTTATGATCAGAGTTAAACATAAACTAAATCATACAACAGAGCAAAGATGATCATATATGATTAGCAACTAAACTAAGAATTTTGTACTAATATGGTACCAATTTGAAAAGAGTAATTATAATAGTACAAGCATATAAACAGATTTAATGACAGAAATTATTTCTTCCATTCACCGTATTATGCTATATGTAATATACTGAACAAAAATAAAAAGTATCCATTTGTTATGCTTGTATTCTCATTAACACAATTTAGTTTGATCAGGAGCCCTTGGAATGGTATTTTATTAATTAATTTCATTTGATTTTAATTTAAATTTCTCATGAACATAATATTCCACAAGACCGGAGCAAATGCTTAATCGAATAACAACTTATAAAAGATTTAAAACACTATATTTTTTATTTAAAGGGGGGTAATTGCAAATGGTTGGAATTTCTAGCGGTGTTTATTGAGGACCAGTTGTTTTACTACGAGGGGTGTTCGGGAGGTTTAAGGACTTTTGCTATATATTTGTTATTTATGGTGCATTTGTCTCCATATTTCACAAAAGTATATTTCAATATATGCTTTATGTTAAATATCACGCTCATTAGCAAAAATGTGTAAATCCCGCTTACAACTCGTGTCTATAGTAACCGCATAACGCATACCCGGAGCACTCATACAATTTCACATTCAATTTGGCTAATTATTTTATAGTTGTAGATTTTGATCGGTCTGGTATTCTACAGCGCATTGCATGCATTGTGATTAACTCATCTACAGTTGATCGCCTTGCTTACCCACGACGGTTGGCAGTGACTTGGGATATCAGCTTATCTACAGTTTGTCGCTTTGCTTGCCTAATTGTTTCAACGACTGTTGACAGTGGCTTGAGATATTTATAAATGTTTCTAGGGAACTCTAGAAAATGAATGTCGAAGCTCGGTCAGTTTTTTTCATTCCTGCCACCGTTTAATTGCTGATTTTACTCCAGCTGCTCTCGTATCGGTTAAATCATTGCACGCCTACCTTTTTCGCTTGACAGGACCAATGGTTTATTATGCTTGATAATAGTATGATTGGGTGTGTTAATATCCATGCGACATTGACGTGTTGATGGTTCGGGTCGGAGTTCATTCGCTATTACACCTTACATTTGAACAACCTTATTAACGAATTACTACATGTATCCAGAATCGCTAATCTGAAATATCAACTTTAAAAAGTTTATAGAATGTAATTAAACAATGTTTTAATCCGCTAGATAAAAAAATTAAATATTAACAGATTTCCGGAGTTGTGTGAAATAATTAATGCTTATTTAAAAGAGAGCTTACTAAAGTACGTTTCAAATGTAACCCATTAACAAAATTGAACTATTCTAAACTAGAATATGTTTAAACTACTTATTAAATATTTACCTTGGTTAATATCAGCATTGTGATTTTAATGTCATTTGCCGGTAACTGATCATTTTAAATCATTTGGTTAAAATAAAAGTCACACATATGGGACGTTCAGCTTTCTATTATTATTGATAAATGGTAAAACGTCAGCTGTATCTGTGCGACATTAAACAAATTCTTCCTTTTTATAACTAGCTTAACACAGATTGACGCACATAAGCTTGGATAATTTATACGTTAACATTTTTGTAAATTTGTTATTTCTAGCACTTACAGCTTAAAACAATTATATGTACTATATGTATTTCTATGCCCAATCGTACGGAGCTCCTAAGGTGACATTTAGCATACTTTTTTATTTTCCATACTTTTTTAAGGATATTATTTTACGAAATAATAATTTGTTTAAACGAAATAATATCCTTTAAAAGTACGGGAAATGAAAAAAAAAAGTATGCTAAATCTCACCTTTGGATTCCGTACTATCGCCATTTCATGTAACATTTATTAACGTAGTCCGTAACGTAAATAACACATCAATTATACCTCATAGATAATTAATTTACCGCCAAAGATCAGAATGCAAATATATAATTTGAAATGCTACATTGCATATTATAGATTGTATAATACCATGAATGTAGGAATAATTTCATTTAATCTGTTTAAATGTTTTTACTATAACTTTTTAAGTTTGGTAACATATTTGAACAAAATTAATATTTTCGTTGCTGATCATTTATGATCACATTTACTCAATGTTTTATATTTATTTAAGTAAACAATTAATATTTTACCGTTTAAACGTTTGCTTTAGAAAACATTCAATAAATTGGATTTTTTAAAATTGAACGCCAGTTTATTCGCCGTATTGATTTTAACGAATTGCGCGCTGATGACAAACTGTCATCCTTTTGACTCGTTATCTACATGGTAAAATCTAAATTAAAACACAATTTTTTTAAAGTCGCCAATTTATTGGTTCTCCTGGACTCAAATGCTGTTATTTCATTATGAACAACAGCAATAAGCATAAAAAATCGTGATACATGTACATGTAATATGTTTCGAATTTCTGCTGCAGACATTTACTGTCATGCCATTGTTTTCTCCATATTTCATACAAAAGTCGTTAATGATATTACAACAATAACAAGTGTGGTAAAGAAAACATTGGCGATGCTGAAAGTACACCCATTTCTTTCTGTCTTCCGACCACTTTTTCATGAACATGGACTGACTAATTTCAAAACGAACAGTTTTTAGTGTTTTATTTATAAACAATCAGTTATAACACGTAAACACATATTATAAAACAAAAGTAATTGTCGTGTCCATCGCCTGCAAAGAAAAAAGGTGAAACACGTATATTTATCAATATCAATTTCATCTGCAAACCAAAGTTTTGCAGAGTTTAAGAATTCAATAGAAACTGCATTGCGTTAATAATAGTTAAAAATAGTACTATTTGAAAATTTAGCGGTTATTTATTTTGCAATTACAAATTCAGTTACAAAGTTTTATCGCGAATTAACATGTACGAGATGTGCTCTTTTTATGTAATTCAGTAATGCATGTAGATAGAATATTAAAACGGCTCAACATTTTTCACAAATTGGTATTCTAAGAAAGATTGCATTTTCCATTAATAAACATTTGGGATGATCAAGGCTTTTGGCTTTGAAAAACTCAGGAAGTGTTGTACTTGCATTATTTTTTTTAATAAACAGTTAGGAAGTCGGATTGCAGGCGGTGTAACGTTCGAAGTTTGGATGTGTACATGTATATATAAAACTCAACATCAATTTTCAACGTACCTATTTATAATCGTCGTAACTGTTACCATGACCACCATGACCACCACCACCTCCTCCGTAGCTGTTTCCCCCTCCGTAGCTGTTTCCGCCGCCGTAGCTGTTTCCGCCTCCACCGTAACTATTACCACCCTTGCCACCACCACCACCGCCGCCGCCACCCCAACCGCCGCCACCGAATATGCCACCACCACCACCGCTACCACCAGCAAATCCTCCGAAGAGCACTCGGATAATAATGATGAAAACGAAAACTGAAATCACAAGCTCCAATTATTTATACCTAATATCTCATATATACCTAATCTTGATTCTCCATAGAATAAATATAAAGGGACTGAGTTTAGGTGCAAATTCTTTGCAAATGGATGGATAGGTGTCTAATGAATATTGTGTGGGATAGAAAGGTTGACGATTCGGGGATTAATTTTGTGCTTGCACGACAACATTTCCAACTCGTACAATACATGGCTTGTAAAGAGCGTGTAATATGTACGACTTAAAAACAAAATGGGGCTTATGGCCTTCGCGACAAAGATAAGCATACTAGTATGATCAGTGGCTAAACTGTTCCCCATTGACAGAAAATCATCCATCATCCATCTAGAAAAGTTAAGTTTAAACTACAATAATTTACATCGACTGTGAAAAATTTTCTTTCGACTTTTTATTTTTTGCACGCATCACTGCTTCCAGGGTGGGTTAAAATGCGTGGATTGTGAAAAAAATCTTATCCCTGGTGCTACTCGAACATGCATCTCCGCATCTGGTGTCCGACATTCTACCCCTAGACTAACAGTTTAACGGCCTGTGTAAGAATGCATTTGATCTGGATCTACACTTATCAAAAGTCACTTTGGCCTTTTTTGTCATTTTGCCTCACACAATTCAACTGGGGATGATTAAGACCTATTTTCCGAATAAATGCGACATTACTGTAATATCAAACTTTAACTTGAAAATTTTCGTTGGATATTACACTCATACATTACCTTATTAAGGTAAGTCATTTGTTAAGTAACTAAAATGGGAGAATTTAACATTTAAAACAGTTTGTACAAAATCACACTTACGCCAAATTAGAATCGCAAATATTCCTCCACCACCTCCTCCTCCAAAACCGCCGCCGCCACCGCCGAACCCTCCACCCCCATATCCGCCTCCGCCCATGCCATACCCTCCATAGCCATACTGCATCGGCATAGCCATCATCTTCCCATACATTTGTTGCATGGCCTGGCTAAGAACGAGCCCGGTGGCACATACTGTAGCTAGCAGGGCGAGTGATGCGAGCTTTCCCATTTTGAAATCTAGAACAAGTGATCAAATTTGAAACTATAAGTCACACAAAAACACAATAAAACAATGCCTAGAGTTGTGACCGGTTATTTTCACAATTTACAATAAAATTTGTTCCAAGTTTGCTTTTAACGTCATGTCATAAAATATGTTAAAACATAATTCCCTACATCATTTGATGTTAACTATTCATTAAACGATATCATTATAATTTTTACGTATAGAATACTATAATTATAACAGAAAAAAAGGGAAAATGAACGCTAAGTTAACGTTAGTAAACTAGTAAGTAAGTACGTAAGTAAAGTCTTTATTTAACGAGGCTACACATTTGGTTTTCCAATCTTCTATGTGGGCCTCTAATAACAATCGCTGCATCCATGGAATCTGTAATCACGGCAAACAACTTCTTTTCTCCTTCCAGATTTACAACATACTCGGAACGGCATTGATACTTATTAATATCGATTTATTTCCTTACATTTACTCTGTTCAGTTAAAAGCACTAGAGTTAATATATTCAGAATGTCAAGTTTTAAAACGTTTTTATTAAAATAATTGAATCAAGTGTTAAATTCATTAAGACCATAAACTTGAAATTCATCATGAACATGAATTGATTCAGTAAAAGCGCATTAAGAGTAGTCATCACATATCCATGCAATAAGTTGCATTTATCTATTGATGAAATACATTATGTTTTAAATATTGATATTTATAATTGACGTTAACGCTTAACTAGATCAAACGCCCGCACTGAAAAAACTATTAATCCCCTTTAGATAATCAACAGATATATAAAAAACCCACCTTTTTATGAAGATTTCCCACACAGACTAGCAGACTAGCCACGTAAATTCAATTTATATAAGGACAAAAGTCCTTCCCAAACGGAAGCAAATCTTCACTCGCAATTAATGGCATGCTTCCGTAACTATAATTTGCAACACCTGTATTTTTTATTCAGTCTAGTGCGTTTTGCTTTTTATGTGGTTTTGGTTTAAGTAACATTTAGTTTTAAGTTCTGGATATTTGTGTCATAAATGCATAGCATGCTCATTAAGTAACATGTCGTTTCTTCCTACCCCAATGATCGAAGTCGTTTTCGCCAAAACCTTTTTAGGGCATATTGGAACAAAACATAACAGTGCTACAGGATCTTTCATGACATCGAGACATCGACATAAATGGAGGTAAATTTTAAAGATTTACAGTCGTAATAAAATTAAATTGATGTCAGAATCGTTTATATTTACCAATACTTGATTATAATAACCTAGATATAGGACAAAAGAGATAAACTGTAGACGGGTAAATTACAAATTATGCAGAGAACTTTAAAATACAGTGTTGGAAGGATTGTGGGCTCATTCAGAAGTAGAAAAATGTATTTTTCACACGAAAACCTTTGGGGCAAACGTGAATTTGGTACAACCTAGAACTCGATTTAAACTTCCAGCAGCTTATTGTTGTGCCTTACTGAAAGCTCCAAGGTGGTAACCCATTAAGTCGTAATTGTGTATTCTTATTGCTGATCTGATTTTAACTGGTAAAACGAGACTTTATGTTATATATTTCTTCCGAACATCTATACCAAATGTTGACAGCATTTTACAAAATCTTTACACATTTCTTAGATATAGATAATAAACATTTAAAGTACTTCAGGTTTTTACTGATGAATAAGAACCTGGAGAAGAAATGAAAAGAACATAATTATGACAAAAATAAATAAAACTGGTTGACCTTATGTTGTTGTTTCTTTTTTCAATGTTACCAGAGAAATCTCCATACTTCTTAACTTCACGATGGAACTGTCTTGGTCAAGAAATAATATTGTGTTTTCTTTTCTGAAGTATAAAGTACATGCATAAGCAGTAGCTCAGTAGCATGTATTTGATAGTCCAATGACAGAAAAAGGTTAATTTATTAACTAAACAGTTTGAGGTGTACATAATCGAATCTCTTTCGTACCAGTAAAAACAGATCAGCAAAAAAGGAGTACATAGTTAAGACTTGAAGGGTTTCTGCCTTGGAACAGTCAGTGGTGGCACAACAACTATGCACTGGGAGTTTACAACAGGTTCTAGAATGCATCAACCTTACACCTGCCCAAAATTATCTCATATAGTTAACAAAAAAGAAACTGACTTATTTTTTTTCAGTTAAAACTTTTTTGGTGATGCTATATTTTAATTAATTTCAACTTATATTTGGTTATGCTATATTGTTTCCTCAATTTAGTTGTGGTATTTTCACATATCTGGGTATTTGATAAAGTGAGATGATGTATTTATTCTTTTCACAAAGGTCAATGTTATCTTTTCTTCCTAAATAATGATAAGATTTATATTATATTTTTATATAAAAGTCTCAAACAGAATATTAAATGTCAAAGTTAGAAGTTTATGACATGTACAGAAGCAAATGCACAAAAGTTTAAGTCTACTGATGCAAAGAAATATTAAGAAAAAATTACTTTAATATCCTTTTTTTTGCAAATTCCGCCATTCCAATTAAAGAAAGAACGAAATCAAAATGTTAATTTGCCACAACGATTTTTTTATAAATTTTATACTAAACTTACACTTTCCAAGATAAGCAAATTGATGATCAAATTCCTCCAGGTTTTAGCATTAACGAGCATCACTAATGTAATAGGGGATTTCTATCATGTTGTTTTAAGTAAAATCAAGTTTTCATCATGGCTCAGTTTATGAACAAACAAGTATCAGCATTGAGGGGTACATTATTTGAAATCATAGGAATCCATAACACTTAGAACACCTATTACTTGTTTGCAAAATAGATTTACCAAATCTTACAAAAATATTATCTAGTAAAAAGAAAGCACCGATCAAGTCTTGATAAATCAATTAAGAACTTTACATCAAAGAAAACAAAATATGTAAAGAAGCACTTTTTCAACATGAGCAGTCAAGGTGAAAAAGAGAACGATGGAAAATTGTTTACTGTTTGTTGAATTTTACGTCCGAGTTTATGAATAACCAATATATATAGATATTCAGGAGTTGCGCAATACCTAATAGCATGTTTGATAAAGACAAATATGTTAAGAGCACGAAAAGTAAAGAAGTTGTACATGAGTTGGATTCTGCGATAATATTATTTTTATGGTGTTCTGTGCATTTTGCAACCAATACATAATTGGAACTTTGTCTTGTTCTTTTGTTTTGTCTTCAGATTTAAGCCTCAAAAAAGAGAATGCATATGCTCTTTCATTACAGTTCGCTTGTATGCTCTCCTATAGCTTTTAAATCGTAAGAAACTCAATATCTTTGCAATTGAAGGTATCTGGGATCTTTTAGGCACCAACCTCACACATGCCCTTCTAGGTTTTCAAAGAAATCACTTTGTAAAACTTGCCCCGGGAATCAATTCCTAGCTACTTAGCTGCCCGACAATGATTTTAGCTGAAGTATGCTCACAAAGAAAGGTAGGATGTATCAAGTGTTGACTTTACATGTATTTGAAAAACAATATCTCAATGAATATGTTTCAGATTTCTACCAGTGTGTCGCAAGTCAATGTCTGCGGATCGCTAACTAGACTAATCTCTCTTCCTAAACTGTGTAACTGGGATCCGAATAATATTTATATAGAGATTTACATTAACACTATTGTCGACTTTCCGAAATATGTAGTTTATGTTATATATGTGAGGGCTATTTATATTTTCTTGAATCAATTTCTTTGACGGACTCGTTCTCTCTAGGGCAAAGTATTTTGGTGCTGTTCGATAATCTGCACGTTACCTTTAAGTTAGTTTACGAGGAACAATCGGACAGTTCAGGATAATTATATGAAACACACAAAAAACAATCATTTTGACAAACATTATAATTATACTTTTATCCATTCCTTCGCTGAAAGCTAGTTGCATTCCAAAGTGTGCTCTCCTTAGTAACTAGAAGCTTTTGTGTTATCCGCTAACGTTAAAGATTCTCTTAAATAATTATGAATTAGATGGAAATATACTGAGTGCCAATGAAAACGCAACACTTTATTTTTTGAATAGTTTTGATGTGTGTACAATTTTAATAAATTTGCAATGCTGGATATGTGTGTTTAAAATCAATATGATGTCGTTAAATCAAGCGAGTGTCGACGGTGAGCAAGGTATCTGACGAGTGATTTCACGTCGAGACATCCCTCCTTGGATCATGACTGAAATTGTTTGTTTGCTGAAATGATGGCATGTCTTTGGTTGTCTGAAAGCCTTGGCATTTTCACATTTGTATAGAATAAAAATTGAAAACTGAAAATGGGATATGCGTAGCCGTAAGGAAAGGTTAACAAATGGACATGATTTGAGGTTATTCTTTCATGTTTACATGGCAAAACGAAAATTTTGTGCGTTTTATGAGGTTACTTTGGGAGAGAAAACTTAAAAAAATCAGTGAACCATAAATGAATCGGTTGGTTATTTATTGATTTTAAAACACACCTACCTTTGCCAGTTTATTAAACTTTGACACATCTCAAAATATTCCAAAAAATAAAGTGTTGCGTTTCATTGGCAGTCACTGAGTGCCAACGAAAACGCAACACTTTACGTTTTGGAATATTTTTGATGTGTGTAAAAGTTTAATAAATTCGCCAAAACAGATGTGTTTTAAAATGAAAATGATGTCGTTGGGCAAAGCAAGTAATTGCCGACGGCGAACAATGCATTCGACGAGGAATTTCAAGTCGAGACATACCTCCTTGGTGCATGCCAAAAACCTCATGTCGCTGGTTATCTAAAAGTATTGGCATTTTTACATTTGTATAGAGTAAAACTTGAAAACTGAATATGGGATTTGTGTAGCCGTAAGTAAAAGTTAACAAATTGACTTCTTTTGATGATATTTATGCATGTCACATGCCAAAACGAAACTTTCGTGCGTTTGTACGGGGTTACTGTAGGAGAGAAAGTTTAAAAAAATCAGTGGGCAATAAATGTATCGACTGGTTACATTTTGATGTTAAAACACATATACCTTTTGCCAATTTATTTATCTTTTGCACACATCAAAATATTCCAAAAAATAAAGTGTTGAGTTTTCATTGGCACACAGTGTATTTTATATGTATGTATTGAACAATATTCAAATCTAAATTTGGCTGAGATATTGGAACCACCCATCTATAAACTGGCCGAAATTTCAAGTAATTTTAGAAGTACTATTAACATAGTACATAATTATCGTGCTCCACGACCTTCAAAGGTCATAACTGATAACAGCACTGATTGAATGTAAGGGTAGACTTTTACAGCCGCCACATGGCACAAACCACGCTGCTGTGATATTAAAATACATGAAAAGGGAACTTTGACGGTTACTTTGAAATATGAAGATATGCGTGGTTTGATTCATCCTGTCATAGGCTAAACTCTAAATGCATAATATATGCGGTACGTTTTTCCAGCTAAAAAAACGACATAAGAGGTAACAAAATATCAGTTTGTTATGTGATTTAAAAGCAAGGACTTAATTTAGCAAAGGGATATTCATTTATTTGTCAATGTCCTTGACACTTATATGTACAGCCACATGCTCATTTACGAAAACAATATTAAATATCACAGGTGTGTTTGACCATTTATTTATATAATCTTGTAACATCTTATACTTTCAGATGAAAAAAAAAACAACAACAACACGTGTACGTTCAGGTTAACGGCGTTGCTAGATATTTTATGTGAGTAATCCATGATGAAATAATCTCGTTTAATTTGAGATACAGTTGATCTGCTTTTTGTTGCTGTCGGGGTCCAAACAGGCAAATTCAAGCTCTTCATAAAGAATTGAGATACAGTTGATCTGCTTTTTGTAGTTGTCGGGGTCCAAACAGGCAAATTCAAGCTCTTCAAAAACATTTTAATTGTGTAACTTATGTTTTACTTAATCTTTTTATAAAATATACTATTTATGTGGACCTATAAAATAATGCAGCAAATATCTAGAGTATTGATTTGTTGTTATTGTTTATTCGTGATAACAAATCATGGTTTGTTTTCCTATTCGTGATAACAAATCATGGTTTGTTTTCTAAAAACAACTCTATATAATATACATGTGCATATCTGTTTTAGTCTGAATGAATATAACTATAGGACTAGTTGGAAAAAAGGGATTTAATCAACAAGGATGTAAGGATGGTACCAATTGACACTCTTTGCAAGTAACCTCAAATAAACCATTTAGTAAAACACCTATCCTTTATCCACCATACGGAAACGATAAATTACTAACGCTGGGGGATATGGCTTCAAGACAAGTAAACATATACCACAAATTATAAGCAAACACAGAATTTAACAAAATATTTTATACATCAATAAAATATTATCCCTGAACGATATTGGCTACAATATGTCTATGCATCACATGACGATGTTTAGTAAATACAACAGGCGCAATCTTGTGGCAAAAGCGACATTGCATGATGTGTTCCAAATCGGCTTGATGGTATTATGCCATCATGTCTGCAAACAAACAAATGACAATATTATATTCTATTATATATACTATTATATTATATTAATGATCGAATGCGCTTTCGTGTCAATTAAAAAAAAATAAAACGGAACTGCGCTCTGTGGTAATTAAGTGTTGCAGCCGACGTTAAATAATATATATGTAAATATTACTTAGCTTAACCGTGTTATAAAATATACCTCTTTGCATTCAGTTTCTTCTTCTGGTGAAGTCGGAAATTGATTGTAGGAACATCAGGATATAGCTTTATACATGTGTATTTTTTACAAAAACTTAATGCAACAAAGCTTTATCTAGTAAAATCTTCAGATAAAAAAGATTATCTTTTCCGATTTCTCTACCCGATTCTCTGAAAGATTAATTCAGTATTACATCATTTATTTTGACCTTCCTAAATTGCTTTGTTGCGGAATGAAGATGGTGGTGCAAATTATACAAGAAACACATTTAGTGTTGTTATCGTCTGAGTCTTTTGAAGATCGTTAGGCACGATAACCTAGTATTTTTGTTATTAATACTGAGATGCGGTCAACACGTATTGAGCGGCAGGAACAATAATATGTATTTGATTTCCATGACTGCCCATTAATAGACTCAATCGTGCCGTGTTTGATGGCTTTTAACGTTTGTTTTACATTTATTGAAATAAAAGATAGGCTTGAATCAGGAATAGTTATTAATTATATCTCGACAGAATTTCGCGAGAATTTGCTTATTTGTGACATTGTAGTTTTACATATTTATTAAATAAAAAAACTGGCGTGAAAGTGATTCTAGGGCGTTATTAGTACCTTAATCAAACAAATCAAACAGCGAGAAAGATTACCATGCATTACCTTTTATTTCTGTGAGTTATGATTTCTCATAATACAAAGTCTGTTATCACGATCTTTTCGGTCTTTATAAACGTCTGGTTGTGCACTTAAAAATTCTCAAAAGTCTTGAAGAGTATTTTATCTAAATTAACTGAACGCTTTATCAATTTGAATCTTGAAGACTTAATTTAAGTGTGATTAACATGAAAGAGCCCTTTAATGAACACATAAACGAAGAGTGTTACTTGTTGTACATAAAATGTGATAACTTTATTAACTAAATTTAAGACAGAAAACATAACAAACATGCTTTCACAGAAACGCAGCAACTTTTAACTGAATTGAGAATGTTTATCTTACAGTTGTGCTTACCTATTTGTAATCATTATAACTATTTCCACCGTAGCTGTTTCCGCCTCCGTAGCTGTTTCCGCCTCCATAACTGTTTCCGCCTCCATAGTTGTTTCCGCCACCATAGTTGTTTCCGCCACCATAGTTATTTCCTCCGCCATATCCGTTTCCGCCCTTGTTATTATTACCCCAGCCACCGCCCCATCCTCCTCCGAACAGAACGGAGATAACGATAATGAAAACGAATACTGCAAATAAATTAAATATACAAATTATGCAAATGGTGTCTCTTACCGCTGAGCACAGTTTTAGGTCCTGTATTGACGTTGATACTGTTCATGATAATGAAGAATTTAAGCATGTTGCTTTCCAGTCATGAAGTTGGTAATCTTACTAACAGATGATGATGATAATGTAAAGAAGAAAATGATGATGACGATGAAGACGCCGACGATAGTTATGATGATGATGATGATGTTGATGATGATGACATTTGATTGCGTTTGCACATAGCACTAAGTTACACCGGTGCTTTATTGATATATCATAGACAATTCGTTACACTAGAAAACGATTGCTTATTACTGACGAATCAGAATTGCCATAAACCTAGCTGCTTGATGGTCAAGATAATGTAAGACATTCCAAATACCAAAGGTCAAGCTTACAATTTAGTTAAATATTGATTTTACAACGCTACATGTAATTGTAGGGCTGGTATTACCATGCAAGTTCATGTATACATGTTTTAAAATTTCTATTCGTGTGTAACATCCAATAATGAGTTTAGATGTCAAATAACATTTTCTCCTTTATCCTCTCTTTCACAATTCTCATTACTTGTGTTATCAAAACACCTGAAAAAGCTTCTTAATTGGTCAGTTTTGCAAGCTATCTTGCTCAGTCCAGCACTTTCCATCGAGTTTAGAACTAGCTATATCCAATTAATTGCTCTTGCCATGACGTCAGTCCATCTTATTTCACCAAGACAACTTGTACTTGTTTGTTCATGTAAGAACCTGTTGGGGCAAGTGTGAGAACCTGGTTTAAAGCCCCAGTGGCGAATTGTTACACCACTTACTATTCAAAGGCGGTAACCTTTCGGGTTCTCACTTTCGTTAATTGTTTGTGGTGTCTATTTTGAAATTGACCATTGTTTAACCATGCTCTCTTCTTCTCTCTACTTTTTGGCTGTGTGGGGAGGATGTCTCTGCTGGTTGTGGCCATTCCCGATGTGCATGTTTCATTTTTTTTTTGAAAAAGTCTATCCATGTATAGTTAATTCGCTATCGAGCTGGGGCTAGAAAACTAACACCTCCGTACAATTTTCTTATTCAAACACTAACAGAAGTGAAGAACATGTTACTGTAAACGCAAAGATAAGTCATGCTAGTAAAATTGCTTTTGCTATATATTTCACCCTTTGTACACTCTCAGCTTCTAACATAATTTAGTGTGTTATACGAGGCACGTCGCGGGAAAGAAGTATCGACGGGAAATTAACGTTATTCCTTGAATGTGAAGCCATAAAGTGGAGCAGACGACATTGCTTTGTATGCGTGCTAGTGGTAAAAATAGCATTATTAAACTAAATTATATCAATTAATGAAATAGTATAAAATTGTAAGTTCTTACCAAATATAGAAACAACTACGATGTCAAAAATTGACAGAAGTCGCCTTTTCCCGCGACACGCCCCATTTAAATGAATCATGTGGGATCAGACATTTAGCAACACTTACCACAAATGTAAACCCTCAGCTTTCAAAATTGCTTTCAACTTGAACCAGCTACCGGTATTATGATGGAAAGAAAATTTGTCCGATTAGATATTGATCCACACTTACGCCAAATAAGAATGGCGATCCAACTTCCGGCACCACCGCCACTTCCGCCGCCATAACCGTATCCCCCATAGCCGTATGTCACAGGATATGGAACCATTTTCGCGCCATACATTGGATACATGCTACCATACATGCCATAGGTCAAAGCCAGACCGGCAACACATATTGTCGCCAACAGACCCAGTGATGCGAGTTTACCCATCTTGAAATCTGTAAACAGAGCATAATCGGTGGACTGATAATGGAAAGTGACATCAAATCATGAAAATAGTTATATGTATATATAGATATTTTTCTGCAAGGATTACACAACATGAACAAATGAACAAACATGAACAGTACATTTCCATGTATATAAAAACATTACATGCTTAAACCATCAATGATATGCATACCAGAACATAGGACAAACAACAAAGGATTCAAGGTAATTCCTATGTCCGTTGAGGGTCTTCGCACTCTAAAAATCTATAATGAAACAGTAACGTGTACATATTACATGTAACCATAGAAACTGTGCTTATAACTATTAACCTACAATTACGCCAACAAGTGATACAAGAATTAAACATGGAATCGAATCACGATTGCAAAGGACACGGCGCTTTGCTTTACAATGCTTATAACTACGTTAATGAATGTAATGTTTTATATACAATATGATAAAAGGTGTTATGTTATACATTGAAGTACAAGTTGCGATGTAATCGTTTAAACGTTAGTCTTAATTGTCAAACAAACAATTATTATTTAAAAGGACCTGCCAATAGTAAACGTGCTATTCTTTATAAATAAAAATGAAATGTACATAAAACAGCAATTTTTTAATGAAATGTTTGCATTAATAGGTACGGATCACATGATATAGCTGTGAATAACTGGCCTATGTCGTGCATAACGAATTTGTCTTTACTTTTATTAGCACTTCAAATTCCTGATATTGCATAGACAAAAGAATGGATATAATAATTAGCAGTTGAAACTTAGTCAATCCGAGGTTTTTGTTTTGATATTTCTGCATTTAATGCGGAATGACGGTAACAAGAATGATTTTAAAAGTTCCGAATCGAAACGAAAACTTGTCAGACTTATTATCAAACCAGGTTTATAAACATAATTCATTAAATCGTAAAATACCATTATTTCAATATTGATTTGTTTTGCATTTAAAAATTATGAAAATGATTTAAAATGAGAATAAAATATCTCACCTTTCAGTATAGATTTGTTGAGTACACTAAAGCACCTAACCGCAGAACTATCAATTTATAAATTGATCCCATCCAATCCCCATCCGCTTCCGTAGTTTTAAAGGGAAATACATCATCCATGTGTGACCCGCTGGCAAAAACAATCTATCTCTAATCGCTTTATGAATGCGAATAAAACACAAGGTTTCCTTTCTTTTAAAACTTTTGGTTTTGTTTGTGTGAAGTTATGTTTTGCGTAGTTTATGTGGTTTTTGAGGTCTTATAAAGTTGTGTGTTTGAGTACATATTGAGGACGAATGTTTTTATTTATCTTTAAATATTACTTTATCTATAGACTTAAATCGTGAAAACATATACTGAAAGGATAAAGAAACGCAGGGTAACATTTGTTCCGATATATTAAGAACGCGTTCTCCAAATAAAGTGAAACTTTGTGTATTGAGTTATTAGGTCATGATACACCTTAACATGTGTCGAAAGTGAATAAAACTTGTCTCCACTGCCTCAGTGTAAACCGTCGTGGAGCATGAGCTTTCGAACCTGCCTATCCAATTGTTACCCTGCGTTTCTTTATCCTTTCAGTATATTAACAAACAAAGATGTTTACTAGTCTGCGGAGTTAAAATTGTAAATAAACAACCCTATTAATGAGTTTTGCAGGGTATTTCCGAAAATTTTATTTTCGTCACACCATGTACTTGTTTGTGTCATTGTGCCGACTTTAAGAATGGATATTTCAAAAGCAAAACTAATTGTCATTGTTTGATAATTAGGATATTACATTTATTTCCATCAATTTCCATTAAACATCATTTTCCCGGAGCACATTGTCTTTTCCTTTTTTATCTGACAGTAACATAACATACCTAACAGGGTGTCATTAATCATGATCTTGGCCATTCTAGTCTTGTGTTTTATCTGCTTCAACAAGAGTCAGTTTATTGTCAGTTGATGAGATTCAAAATATTATTTTAAGTGGAACGTGCATATCAGGAATAGCCAACCTAAGAAAACACAGCACATCACGCAGCCGAAACGCTGAGAGGCGAAGAGAGCATGGGTCATCATGCAATGGCCGATTGAAATGAGATACCACAAGCAATAATCGAAATAAAAACCCTGAGGGGTTACGGCAATTTAAACCAGGTTATCGGGTGCACACACTTTACAACTTCCACCAACAGCTTCTCATAAGAACTAACAAGAACCAATTGTCCCGGTTAGTTAGCCCCAACCAACTTGTTCCTGATGTGCATCAATTCGATAGTGTTGCTTTCAAAAGCACGTATACATAAAAACATATAAATCTGGAATTACAGAGCAAATTGGTGGATAAAAAGTGAAATATGCATGTCAGGTATCGCCGCACCCAGTTAACATTGCTAATGCAGCCAAAAGTTACAAAGGAAAAGAAATTATGGGTTTAATAAAGAAATAAAGCAAAATGTTTTGCCTCTGAAGCAGAAATATAATTGAAGGCTGACCTTCTCTATATTTATTAAACCCATGAATATTTTGACATTCCGCGACAAGATATTGTATTGTAGATTAGCATTTAACTTCTTCGTGTATTGTTTTCGATATAATACATGAATATCAAAGATTTCATTAAACGGTTTTATTTCAATTTTGTTTTAGTTTGTGCCTTTTAATTAGACCATTACATTTTTAGACTAGGGCTATAAAAATAAATATAACCACATATAAATTAATTTACTGAAGTTTAGCCGCTAACATGTGTTTTACCAGAACTTGCCGACCAATATTATCTGGAAAGATACAGCAAAATGTTTTAAGTTGATATGAGTCGAATTTCTTAAAGTTGGCTTTTTATTTCAGTATTATCTCAACAAGATATTGTAGCTGAATACATTGAACCAGTGCTGTGCCCAAGGTTATAAAGAGCATGGAAAACAGTCTCAAATCTCAAGCATCTGATTGGCTGAAATGGCGACCAGTGAGGGTTAAACTGAGGCCATTCGCCATTTCAGCCAATTGGATGCTTGAGATCTGAAATTGGTTTCCATTCTCAGTATTATAAGCTTTGGATCAGATACATGTAAGCTTTTGCACATGTTAAATTAGTTTCACTAAATTTCGATCTCCAGTTTTGTGAATGAATTTAAACGCTTTTACTTGTAAAATTCAATTGACAATGTCTTGATCTTATCTTTTGTGTAGTGGGCTTTTTTAATATAAACAACATATCATTCTGATTAGTTTTTTGCAATGATTTGGTCTTATTTCTATTTTAAAGTTAACCCATCATTCTAAGAACAAATCAATATTTTGATATTGATCGCATTATTCCCCATCTTTTTAATAGCATAGTCGCGCATTTTGTGCCTTGAAAAGTCAAACATTCAGTCAATATTTTTATCAGTAACAATCTTTGGAGGCCGCTGAGCACGATGCATGTATTTGGTTAAATATGGGACACGCCACGGGAAAAGGTACCTTCGGTCATATTTTGTGATATTTTAGTTGTTACTATATTTAGAAAGAACTTATAATAATATATTATTTTCTCATAACTAAAAGGTGATTTTATAACACATTTGGTTAAAAAAATGGTATTTTAACCGAGGAATGTATAATATTAAATGTCGTCTGATCAACTTTATGACGTCATTTCAAGGATTGACGTCAACTGTCCGAAGGTACCTTTTCCCGTGACACGCCCCAAATATTACGTAGCGCTCAATCCAGGTCTCTGGGCCGTGGACAGTAATATGCATTTCTATTACTGCCTATTAACAGGCTTAAACAAGCCGTACCTGCAGTATTTTGTTTTTGTTCGTGTTCGGTGGCTTTCAAACTCCTTTTCCATCTATTCAATATGGTGGCTGATTTATGCCATTTCGTTTTTTCGTTATTTCGCCGCGAAATAACGCCAAGCGAAAAGACGAAATAACGAAAAAACGCCACGCGAAAAGACGAAATAACGAAAAAACGCCACGCGAAAAGACGAAATAACGAAAGAACGCCACGCGAAAAAACGAAAAAAACACTATTTTTGCGCGAAATAACGAAAAGTCGCCGAAAAAACGCCAATTTAACTGCACAAAATAGCGTTCTTTCTAGCTTCGCCTGGCGTTTTTTCGTTATTTCGCGTGGCGTCTTTTCGTTATTTCGCTCGGCGTCTTTTCGCTCGGCGTTATTTCGTTATTTCGCCTGGCGTTTTTTCGTTGTTTCGCGTGGCGTTTTTTCGTTATTTCGTTTTTTCGCGTGGCGTTTTTACGTTATTTCGTCTTTTCGCGTGGCGTCTTTTCGTTATTTCGCTTGGCGTTTTTTCGTTATTTCGTATTTTCGCGTGGCGTTTTTTCGTTATTTCGTCTTTTCGCGTGGCGTCTTTTCGTTATTTCGCTTGTCGTTTTTTCGTATTTTCGCGTGGCGTTTTTTCGTCATTTCGTCTTTTCGCGTGGCGTTTTTTCGTTATTTCGCGTGGCGTTATTTCGCTTGGCCTTTTTTCGTCTTTCCGCCTTCCGGTTGACATGCGCAAAGTGTAGCAACAGTAAAGCTGGACATATGGGTAAAAACAACTATTCACGGACGGAAGGAGGGACGGACAGACAGACGGACGGACGAAGACCATTCCTATACCCCCATCCCGCTACGCGGCGGGGGATAGAAATGAAAGGACAGAGGCGGTACCAATGATTTTTCCCAACCACCACCACCAAAAAGTTTTGATTGGTGCGAGTTTTGAGAAATAAAAGTCAAAAAAAGAAATACAGGTGGGGTGTTATGGATAGGTTCCTGAATTCCCACCCAATCTCAACAACAAAACATTTGTTGGTTTGAGTTGATTAACAAATAAAATAAACTAGTGCTCCACGAGTCATATGTGTCGCCTAACGAAATTTTTGTTAGTTTATTGATGTACAGTTATTAGCAATGTATTTGCACAGAATTCACATATAAAATAACCTTTTAATTGTCTGATTGCAAGAAACATGCACAACAAGTTAAGTCCTTGGCAAGAAAGGCACTAAAATCAATCAAGGGAATAATTTAAAAGAATGACAAGAAATGCTCTATAAAGTCAAAGGGGAATAATTTAACGACATTAATGGGACAAAATATGAGCAATATTGTCGCAAAGCATACCTAACACTGCTTTTATGAAACATGCATACCAAGTTTGGAGTCATTTGAACATATTGTGACATTGTTACGCTCCTAACAAGAAATGCTCTATAAAAATCAAAGAAAATTAATTCAAAAACGGAACAAGGTAGATTTACGGTTCTTGTGCAGTGCACTTCGAGTCATTGCAAGAAACATGCATACCAAGTTTGGAGTCATTTGAACCTATGGTGACAGTTACGCTCCGCACAAGAAATGCTCTGTAAAATAAATCAAAGGGCAATAAGTAAAAAATGAAAGAAGGTAGAGTTACGGTTCTTGTGCATTGCACTTTGAGTCATTGCCAGAAACATGCATTCCGAGCGAAGAGACGCCAAGCGAAATAACGAAAAGACTCAAAGCGAAATAACGCCACGCGAAATAACGAAAAAAAACGCCGAGCGAAAAGACGCCAAGCGAAATAACGAAAAGACGCCAAGCGAAAAGACGAAAAAACGTAAAAAAGCCCGGCGAAAATACGAAATAACGAAAAAACTCCACGCGAAATAACGAAAAGACCCCACGCGAAAAGACGAAATAACGAAAAAACGCCCCTCGAAAATACGAAATAACGAAAAAAACGCCAAGCGAAATAACGAAAAGACGCTACGCGAATAGACGAAATAACGAAAAAAACGCCACGCAAAAATACGAAATAACGAAAAAACGCCACGCGAAAATACGAAATAACGAAAAAACGCCAGGCGAAATAACGAAAAGACGCCACGCGAAAAGACGAAATAACGAAAAAACGCCACGCGAAAAGACGAAATAACGAAAAAAAAAACAAAGACTTTTCGTTATTTCGCGCAAAAATAGCGTTTTTTTGTTATTTCGCGTGGCGTTCTTTCGTTATTTCGTCTTTTCGCGTGGCGTTTTTTCGTTATTTCGTCTTTTCGCGTGGCGTTTTTTCGTTATTTCGTCTTTTCGCTTGGAGTTATTTCGCGGCGAAATAACGAAAAAACGAAATGGCATAAATCAGCCACCATAATTCAAAGCTTCTGCATTACCCCATTCATTGTGCAATGTTTAAACGTGTTTCGACCTTTCAAACTTGCACTGGCTTATGAAAATGAAATTTTAAATTGAAGTCTCCAACGGGGTGATTTTGCGCGCGCTTTATGACGTAGTATTGGATCATTGATTCTACGTGTAAATATTTTGTGAGTGAAAACAATGTTTTCATAGCGAAAATAATGGTAATTTGAAAATATTCCAAGACAATAGAACTAAAGAACGTTTTCATTTTATATAACAGTTATTAAATTACATAAACTGGATCTGTAAATGGAAGTAGTGTCACATGCTAACAAACCTGAGCAATGTCACACAATTAAAATGTTAAGCTGGTGGACAAATGATGGATGTGTTTGAGTTATTTCACCAAGACAACTTGTACTTGTTTGTTGATATGAGAACCTGTTAGGGCAAGTGTGAGGTTGGTGCACCCTAGAACCTGGTTTATACCCACAGTGGCAATTTTTTTCTGCCACTAAC
The DNA here is from genome assembly GCA_038501625.1 of Corbicula japonica. Lineage (NCBI taxonomy): Eukaryota > Metazoa > Mollusca > Bivalvia > Venerida > Cyrenidae > Corbicula > Corbicula japonica. The sequence goes on from JAZAYU010000026.1 coordinate 6,535,249, forward strand.
CGTTCCAAGGCGGTAACCACAAGGGTTCTCATATTCGTTCTTGTTTGTGTCGTCTTTTTTTTAATTTGACATACTCTCTTTTCCTCTCTTCTTTTTTAATGCGTGGGAAGGCTGTGTTTTGTGAGTGTGGCGATTCCTGAAACGCATATTTCACTTTTTATTAGCAAAAGTCACGTTTCATTGCTGATGGAAGCCTCTATAGCATTAAAGTGTTTTGTAAAGAAATTCGTCCCAGTTTCCAATATTTATTTAATGCCATTGTCCACGTTAAGTACATTTTATACCGTGTATTTAAACATATAGTACTAATGGTGTTTACATTGTTGAGCTGACCAACATCCATTATCGTATTTGATTTTATGTCAATGAAAATTGCCACAACTTAAATGTATCTTTGATAAGTTAATTATACAAATTTCTTGCTTTTTCAGTTTAGAAACATTTTCCTAGGACAAAAGTGAAATAAGGATATTAGGCATAAATATAACGATATGTATGGGCATATCTGAGAAGACTGGATAGACATTTTGAATAAAAATTGGACTAAAAACGACTAGATCACTTTAACTTTAAAAAGCACGATTTGAAAACACTCATTACCTAATTAACAAAAATGAGCATTTTAAAAATATCCTTGCTTATTTTACTCTTGGCAAAAGGTAACTTGTATTTTTCTAAACTTTTGATTTTTATCATTTGTGCAGGATACCGACATATTTATCCACAGTGAAAAAAATAGTATTTTATTGTATCGAAATTGACAACTCTGTCAGTAAAAAGGTCTAAAGTTGTGTGGGTTTTTTTACCTGGTATTATTTTTAAAATAAAAAAAAACTCTGGCATGTCGTGAATTTATTTTAATTATTTCTGTTTATTAATAAGCTATTATATAGGAGAAAACAATTATTGTTTTTATTATTAAATTGAAAGCGCATTTAATTTATTCTTTTCAGGGAGTAAATAATTATTTGGCCATAATACTTTTAGATATTTCAATATTCACATTTTGTCAATATGAGTAACCAAGTGCAGATTTAAGAAAAATAAATATTATCAAAATACAGCATTCGTCAATATTAACTTTGCATTAAATGTTTTCATCACTGAATCTTTAGTTTTTGTTATTGTATGATGTAAGCATACATGGCGCTTTGTTTTTGATATTAAAGCTGGCGATACTTACCGCTTAGAAGATGTGAGTGACTTACAAGCAAAACTCCTCACTGGTTATAATGTGAACGTTCGACCTACCCGACAGGTGTCAATCAGATGTGGATTGGCGATCAGAAATATACTGTCACTGGTAAGGTGATACTTTTTTCTTTCTTTGTGTAAATAGTTTGTACTTCAGGCGATGAATGATTTTTTAAATTTATTTTCCAATTTAATCTTCAGAAAATCCATATATACCTCTTAACTTGATCGAAAATACAGATAGCTCTTCACAGCAGTGCACCAGAGGGAAAAATATGGACTGGCTATTTTTAACAATTCATTATGGGGAATAGACAATAATTATTGTGACAAAACAACTTTATTTTCAGTCTTGTAGCTAGACTATAGGTAACAAAAACAAACGCTTTTTACACTTGTTTATAAAAAATGAAAAATAACCACAAATTAAACATAATTCTCCGCCCTGTTAAGGTAAAAACACATAATGTACGCTAGAGATTTAGTCGGTTCAACCAAGCATTCGTCTTAATTGATTGCTGAAAAGTGAATATGCATATTAGGAATCGCCACATTCAGAAGACACGGCCTCCCTGCGATATTTTCATATTTCTCTTTTTAGGTGGCTTTCAAAGTTCCCTTTTCATCTATTTCAATATCACAGTAGCATTG